>PVIU01006755.1:0-98581 GCA_004026605.1 Ondatra zibethicus
CTTGACAGAGGAGCTAACTCCAAGAGAAGAAAAGTCTGTACTGCCTTTTCTTTTGGCTTGTGAAACAGTTGGCAGTGGAATTCTGTTTCATTTTGATGCGTTGCCAGATTCTGTCTCCCATATCATTCCTGTTGTTGAGCTTTGGCTAGCCGAGTGACAGAGAAAACAGTTGATTTCAAGGCAGCCAGCCTTCTCCCTGGATCTCATCAGTGGCTTCCCGTGGTCCTTGCTGGCTGTTAATTTTTTGGTATCTGCACTTTGCAATAAAGTAATATGAATAGCAAGCAGGATTTCAGTATGGAAACCTTTCTTCAGATAGAAGTTTTGAACGCTATAATTATTTATCCCAGTAAGATTTATTGTAAAGTATCTCAGTTGCTAATCTAAATTGAGCTACGCTAGCGTGACTTTAATTTCCTTAAAAGCCTTGTTCCTGTTCTGTTTTACATATATTAATGTTCACGAGAACTCTCTAAGATAGGTATAGTGATCCCACCAGGCTCTGAGGAAATTGTGGAGGGCTGATCCCATCAGTTGACTGTGGGGACTGAACCCCTTAACCATGGGGTCACCTTTGATGACATGGAAGCTCTTATGTAGCTTTTCTTCCCCCATCTCCTCAAAACTGAATTTGCCCATGTTTCCCTGAAAGCTGAATAGAATGGATGATGGGACATCTGGGGCCTGGCATGTTTCTTCTTTGTTGCACAGGATCATGGTTTTTACATAGCAGCTGTGCAAAGAATATCAGGGTGTGCATACATACATCCTGCATTATAATAACAATTTAAAACCAAGAAAAAACTTTTCAAGGAAATATGTAAAAAAAAAACCAGTTCATTTTACTGATCCATTAAATTATTTATAAATAATTTGTCAAGCAGAGTTCACATTAACAAGATAGCAAGATGACAAGATAAAGCATAAGGGAAAGGTGCATTTCAAAGTCACCGGAGGAAGTTTTATGATCTGCTTGCATGCTGACGTGCAGTGACATTGAACAAATGAGACTGGCCACTGACCAATGCTGCAACCTAGTGTAGAAATGGGAAAGCTGTTTCTGATCTGACCCAGTAAAAGGGGCTTTTCTGAAGAAACATTGGGGGGGGGGACGTAAGCAATAGGTGATGTTCTGTCGGACGCTATTTTCGAAGGTACTTCATTTCCAGATGGTGCATGAAACAATGTCTGACTCACCGGGTGCCCGGGAAACACCGCTGCCAGGGTCCACAGGGCTGGCCTTGTCAGTGACTCATGCGGATCGTGCCTTCTTGGGCCACAGACACCCGGGCATGGAAGGATTTCACTGTGTCCCCAGGATAACTTTCTTCACCAGTGTCTCCCAACTCTTACACTTTATGAGGATGTCCCTGTCCTCATAACTCCGCCAGTGCGGTCTTTCACCCAGTGCCCCTCACCAGAGTGGCTCATCTGGCTCCAGATAGAGCACCAATGACAGAACAAAGAAATGATTCTACCCATTTAACTTAGTAAATTACCGAGGTTATTGGGTTCACTTACTCAAAGGTAATCTGTATCACCTGCAACCCCACAGTAGCATGCTCTGACTTACAAAGATTGCATTTCTGGAGTTCTTGTACAAGTTGCAGGCAGATCAAAGTTAGAGTACCATCTCCTCCTCAACTGTTACTATTGATATAACTCTGGGAAGGTACCCTGTGGGTCCTGTAACTTTCAGGATGTCCCTGTGCCTTGTGAGTTTTGTTTACTACATGGGCCTTCCATCTTTGTTGTGATGAGTATCCCTCTCCCTTCCTATAGGAAGTCATGTTTCATCTACAGGGAAATACACACTATCTCTGGTGTGTCTTGTCACACTCTGTGACCTGCCAGGACAGCTACTTTATGAGATCCTTGAAGAAAATGTTCTGTGTTAGTCTAAAGCTGCTGAGTCTGGGCTGTTTGGAGATTCAGGACTTTGCAGGGGGTCATCAGGCCAGAGCTGAAGAAATGTTTTCCTAGAGCTTTTGTGGCACCAGGAAGAGGAATCACAGGCAGCCAAGATCCCAGTAGGCGCATATGCTCTCCCAGATGGGGAGCTTCCAGCTCCCGTGCCAAAATGAGTGTGCCTGGCATTGTGCTCCGCTTGGCGCTACAGGCTGAGCCACTGGGAAGAAGCTCAGAGAAAAGAGAGGGCAGGACCTCAGGGTTCAGGTTTGGGTTTGGGAATCCTTGTTTTAAAAAAAATGGTCTTTGTGTGCTGGCCTATAGGTGAGTGTAACATGGCTATTTCAACACTCCCTGGAAAGGGACCCAGGGCTCATAGGAGCAGCAGATTTGAAAGGAAGCACAGAGCAGTGGTCCCGAAACGAACTGTGACAGTAACTGGAGCTGGTGGAGAAGGGCTCTGGGTGGAGAGTGCTGTGCCAAGCATCTGGGAGACCAGGATCATGTGAACAATAGTGAACCAGATCAGCCACAGGAATGACCTGTCGCAGGTTCATGGCAGTATTACCCCTGTGTGAATGCCAGAGTCCCACGCAATAGCCCTCATGATCCCCGAACTCAGCAGCTATAGTTTTAAAAAGAAAAATGGCTGAAGCTAATTCCAAGACAAACATTAAAAATGGGGTCTATGGATCCTCCTTGTAGAAGACATCCTGTAAGAAAAAGGAAACTTGGAAACCTAGGGGATGGTGTTGCCAGGTAGCCATGAGGTTCTTCTGTGGAGCCATAATCCAAGGGTCATGCTGGGAGCATCTACTGATAGGGATGCCGGACATCCATACAGAATTCAGGAGGTGTGCCTTAGGGTCTGGAACCACCAGGGTGAGCCTGGTTGAGATGGGAGCTGTGGGCTGCACCAGGACTTCAGGCCCAAATGGCCAGATTACCTGGTAGGAAACACGCATGCTTAACGTCTGTTATGGAAGATCAGTGAAGAGTTCAGCCAATCTGAATCTCCTGGAACATTCACGGAGATGGTGGCAGGTCTTCTTGTGACTTCTGCGTGCTCATCTCCCTGAGTCCCTGACTGTGTCCACATCTTTCCTGAAGAAACAAGTCAGATTTGTTCTCCTGTCTGCTCACTGTACGTCCTGCCTACTTCATTGTTGCCCTCTCTGCTGCCCTACGGGAGCAACAGGGAGCAACGTTTGGCTACTGTGGCTGTAGCATTGGATGTCATCTGACATCTTCATGAGAATGGAGACGCTGAGGGTGAAAAATCAAGCATTAACGCCGGGCCGCGGCATGGCCTGTTTCACAGAGCTGTAGAGAATCGTGTGGACGTTTAGGAGTACGCCTTGACAGGAAGGCTCAGAAACGAGCTCAGATTCTAAGATGCCTTTCATGTGCTGCCCTGCTGTTTGGCTGTGAAATTATTTCTGCATTCTTTCTTCTCATCTTGCCAGGTAATTATAAGCTCTTAGTCTAATTTAGATGAGGTTGATTAGCCAGGCCTGCTCTCGCTATAAACGAAGCTAATGAATTGCAGATTTTTTTATATAGTTTTTCCACCTTAGAGGCAGGGCAGGACTTATCATTATTGAAATGCGGAAAGTGTTTTTAAGAACTGTCATGCATATTCACCGTTCATGGAAAACCACTTTAGAGATGTGGCTGTGAGCACCCTGTATGAACAAGAAGGAGAAACAGCACGTGGTTATGCAATTTATTTCACAACTTATATTCTCATGCCGGGGGTAGTTAGGAAACTGCATCTACACGTTAGGATAGCACAGTGTGGCAGCCACACACACTCCTTCCTCAGAACTCTTGATCCGAAATGCAGCTAGCTGACGGGCGGAACAGGAGTGCTTCATAAATGGAGGGCGAGGGAAGTCCTCTGAGGACACAGGCATCACAGAAAGTCAGGGTACAGTGAGCCTCGTCCCCATCCACAGACCACATACCTGCGCATCCGCCCAGGCTTCCCAAAGGCAAGGGCATTCTATCTTTGTGAGCTTTCACTTTGGAAGGGGCTTTATAAGTGATTGGCACCTCGCAGACCTTGTTTGGAGTCAAGTCTCTTAAATGCCAGCTTCTTTGCCAAGGTCCCTTGTGCGTTTCCCTCAGCCCAAAACCTCTGACAGGACTAATACAGTTCAGCTTTACACATAAGGGGCAAGTGAAGCAGAAGTCGCTTGAAAACCGCTTCAACATGAATTTGAGCAAAGCCACGCTGGCCGGTGCAGCAGATGGGAGCTGTGCCCGGCATGGGAACGCTCAGTTAAGAGCAGCAGTAGTGGGGCCAGGAAGGCTCCTGGAGAAAGGCAAGGCCACAGCTCCTAGAGGGGCAGGTTCTCTATTACTTAACACTGTCGCCCATGCTGGTTATAAAGTGTATTGATTTCAGAGAGTTCTAGAAGGCAGCTGTATTAAAGAGGAGAGAGTTGCTGCCTGCTCCGCACATTGGAGACCGTGGTGCTGGGCACCTGATTTCCTCGAGAGCAATCTGGGGTCGTCTGAGGTGCTCGGTGACCCCTGAGTCATTGGGGAGCAGAGATGGAAACAGAACTGAGCTTCTCTCTCGGGGCTCTGAGAAACATCTAGGAGGCTCGTGCCAAGTGGATGTGCCAGGGCTTGTCACTGGCACAATCATGAGATGCTGAAAGGACGGAGATTGCCAGGGAAGTTGACCATGTGGACACCACTGTGAATGTCACAAGGTGACATTAAATATGCGCGTGTCTACAGCTGCCAAGCTCTGGGGCACCTGCTGTGCAGCTGGGTCCTGCCTCTGTGTGGTCTCTACTGTTCCCTGCCTTGATGTAGCCTTCAAGCATAGCCAAGAAGGAGGAGGCAGAAACAAGCCAGGACCAGCAAACCACCCCAGCATGGAGCAGTTATTTTTTTTGTGGGGGAGGGTGAGTTACATTTAGGTCAAGAACTATAAAATTTGTTAAGCCGAATCGATCCAGAAACCAAGGACTTTAAAAAATGAATTGCAGTCTTGTTGCTACTGTGCCACCTTGTATTTATTTGGCTTCCTGCACTAAAACCCAATGTGTGATGTATTTAGAAAAAGAAGAATAATGGCTTGGACATGATTTGTCAATGAATAATAGGTAACCAGTTTCGTCTGTCACTTTTTAACAAATGTTATTCGTTTTATTAATATCCAGAGTGAAATAGGTGAATAACGGAGAGGCCCGGGGATATAGATCGAAATTCAGGTTTTTAGCTCAGTAATACCAAAAGTGGCCATTTGCAAAGATTCAGGGCATGAAACAACCACAAATCATATTTCTGAAGTTGGTTTCTTTTAGAAAATAAGAGTGAACCAACAGTATTTTAGCAAGGAAATATTTTAATCTAGAGATTTAAAATAATGAATCCTGTATGTAATTCAATGAATTTGTTCAATTCTTTGTATTTAACAGAATATAGGCTTTAGCCAGTGTTGCTAAAGATGACAGCTTATAGTTAAAGCTGCAATCATCATTGAGGTCATCCCCTATGCCAGGTGGCATGAAGGTCTGCTTGGGGCAGAATAGCCTGTGTGGGTGCTATTGAGCAGGATCAAAACCCTCAAAACAGCATCCCCGTGTGTGTGCCTATACACACTACAGCACAGTTCATACGTGTTTTATGGATACCAAGAGTTAAAGAAACACTGTGAACTAACTGTCCACGGAGGTGGCTAGAGCCACTGCAGCCCCACCGGGCAAGCCCTCTCCTCTTCCATTTCTAGGCCACACTGGAGTCCATGAAATAAGAAGTGAGGGGCCATTCCTGCTTCTATTACGTGATATCTTTAAATTGGAGTTTCAGAGGGACAGAGAGGTGGCTTAGCAGTTAAGAGCACTTTGCTGTTCTTTCAGAAGTCCAAACTCAATTCCCAGCACCCTCATCATCAGACAGCCCACCACTGCCAGTAATACCAGCTCCAAGGGATTCATGGATTCATGCCACTGTGGGTACCTGCAAATATGTGGTGGCATGCACACACACACACATTATATGGAATTCTAGTACCTACTAAGAGTAATTCATGTGAGGCCAGGGGTCTCAGTGGCTCCATACCAGGCCCCTGGTAGTCTCGGGATTTCTTCCAACACTGATAGGAAACCCCAGAGGAAGCACCAAGGGGCCATGAGGAATCTGCTCTATCAGTGGTCTGTACGCTATTCCCACCGCACGGCTCATGCAACCTCACCTCACTGAGCAGGGAGCTAGGTCTCCCCCACAGAATCACCTCGGAACTCATGTCTGTGAGGGCTTAGTGGGACCTGCTCGCCTGTGAGTGTCAAGGAGCTTAACATCTTAGAGCCACGCTAGTGCTGGGGAGAAGAATGATTTAAAGAATAAAGAGAAAATGACTTGGGGCCCCTGAGTGCTCTGAAGGTGACGGCACTCCTGTTTCATCCTGATCACAGCCAGTGTGACCCGGGGCAGCTGCACTAACGCGGCAAGCAGGTGAGCAGCTCATACCTGTGCGAGACAGAGGGGAACCGTGTGGACCTGGGGCTCGGGTTCTTCTCTTCCATATGCAGAGCTGTCTACCAGAGGAGTGTAGGTTAGTTACACACCACCTCTCATTTGCCATGCATTATTTTAATAGCATTTTATTTTGATATTCAGTTGTGAACTCTTTTCTCTGAGGTTCCGTTAACCATGGTCTGCAGCTGCAGCTAGGGCGTGAGGGTGACCGGTCAGCTCTTGTACCAGGACAACTGGAACAAGAAGGCAGCATGGAGGTCTTGGGTTTAGGGAGGGCCAGTGAGAATGTTATCCTGTCGCTAACGTGACATGTTCATCCACATACTCTTGGGAAAACTCGAGGTAAATAAAGCCTTCCAGACTGAGGCAGGCACCTGGCTGCAGTAACTTCTGCTGCTGAGCATCTGCTCTAAGGAACCCAAGAGCCCCTGTCACCTACAGCACCTGTGTCCCTCTCGTGTGACATTGGCAATGAGCATTTGGAAGGTGTCTTTTATGAGCAGCCTGCATACATGTTGTCCAGTATCGGCAAGTTGGGGGTCACAGAAAAACAGGGTATCACTGTCCCAGGGCATAAGCCTGATCCTCAGCAATTACTGAGGTCTTGATACAATGTCATGATCTTCAGAGCATTAGAAGCCTGGCGGGCGAGCAAGTGAGTAGCCTTCACTTTGTGAGCCTCCTGCTCAATCTGTTTCACCGCTGCATTCCTGAGGGAAGAAGGCAGTAATATTGATCTCCATTAGAAGAGAAGGACCATGCACGTCTTCACCTCCAGCCATTTTCCTGCCAGACCATCAAACCCCAATAACAAAGATTCCATGCATTTTCCACAGTGTTGTCTGTTCTTATAAAATGGTCTATAGGCTTGTTAAGGAAACTGCAAAGAGTTACAAGGGGAAAGTCAAATGTAGCTGTAATTCCTCCAATCAGAGAGAATCGCCGTAAGCGTCAGGAATGGCTCTTTTCACAGTGAGGCCAGGCCACCGAGAACAATGGTTTCCATGTAGCTGTCCTCACTCCCACTGTGCTGGGAGTTTCTGCTTGGCACTGGTTATCCTTACTGTCATTTATTTAGCCATTCTGCCTTAGTTGGACATTTGAAAAATCTAGACTTGACATTATTTTGTAAGAATAAAAATAAATAAAAAAAGAAACATCCCAAATTACCATAAAGTCTTGCCCAAAATCCAGAAAGAAAGATAACTTGGGTAGAGCCGCACATTCCGTACAAAGATACCCACATGATACTGATGTCGCTCATGCCTGTGGAAGAGGCAATACTAGTGTCCGAGCATCCTCAGGAGGAAATTAAGAAAGTATATCAAGGGTAACATAAGAAGCTCTGCTAGTGAGTTCCTGCAGAGCATACATGAATCCCTGGGTTCAAGTCCCAGCTCTGTTAACCAGGCATGGTGAACTCTGACGAGCATCAGAATTTAAAAGTTATGCTCAGCTACAGAGTGGGTTTGAAGTGTGCCTGGACTTGATGAGATCTTTTTAGGAAAGAAAGAGCATACCTACAGTATTTCAGATGAAGAATTTATGAATTCAAGCATGTTCAAATGTTAATGTTGCTGTGTTTCCCGTCAAAAGCCTGAGATTTTTCTTTTCAGAAAGCATGCCATGGGCTGGAGAGCTAGCTCAGCTGTTGAAGGTTATGACTCACAACCAAAATCATGTTATGTAATTGTCTTAGTCAGGGTTTCTGTTGCTGTGAAGAGACACCATGAGACCATGACTCATATAAAGGAAAACATTTCATTGGAGCTGGCTTACAGTTTCAGAAGTTCAGTCCGTTATTATCATGGTGAGACATGGTGCTGGAGAAGGAGCTGAGGGTTCTACATCTTGGTCTGCAGGCAGCAGAAGAAGTCTGTGTTGCACACTGGGCACAGCTTGAGCATAGGAGACCACAAAGCCCACCCCCACAGTGGCACACTTCCTCCAACAAAGCCACACCTCCTAATAGTGACATTCTCTATGGGGTCCATTTTCTTTCAAACCCCCGCATTCCACTCCCTGGCCCCCAAAGGCTTGTAGCCATATCATAATGCAGAAATGCACTCAGTCCAACTTCAAAAGTCCCCGTAGTCTATAATGGTCTCAAACTTATTTAAAAATCTAAAGTTTGAAGTCTCTTTTGAGATTCATGCAGTCTCTTAGCTGCAATCCCCTGCAAAATCAAAATTAAAAAGCAGATCACATACCTCTAACATATAATGGCATAGACTACACATCACCATTCCAAAGTGTAGGGAAGGGAGCACAGTAAGGAAATACTGGATCTAAGCGAGACCAAAACCCAGCCAGGCAAACTCCAAACTCTGCATCTCCCACGTCTGATGTCAAAATGCTCTCCAGACCTCCAAACTTCTTCTTTCAGCTTTGTTGACTGTAACCCATGTCTTTCTCTTAGGCTGGTTCCACTCCCGCTTAGCAGCTCTGCTCAACAGGTGTCCCACAGCTCTGGCATCTCCAACAGCTTGGAGTCTCCAAGGCAATCCAGGCTTCAGCTTCACAGCTTCATGCAATAGGCTCCCTGGGTCTCCGTTCGGGGACATCCGTGGCACATGCCTGGCCTCAGTGGCTTTCCTAATGGAGGAAGGTTCCATAGCCCCTTTCTTCTGTCCTTGACCCTAAAACCAGAATCACCAAGTTCTGCTGTTTGCTGAGACTGGAACATGGCCCCCTCATTCAGTTACACCTTCACCAGCTTTCTGTGTCCTATGGTTTTCTTCCCTGCCTAAGCTTGGCTGTCCTGAAACTCCATAGACCAGACTGGCCTCAAACTCAGAGATCTTCCAACCGCTGCCTTTAGTGCTGGGATTAAGGGTGTGTACTACCACACCTGGCTCTGAGCTTTTCTTTAATTTCTTTTCACAAATTGGAAGTTTAGCTGGGCGGGGTCTTGTCCTGAGGTCACCATTCCCTTTATTCCATTTCTTAATCTGCTTATCTCCTCGAACACAGGACCTAGCTCCATTCCACTTCCTGGTGTCCCTTTTGTCCTCAATTTTGACATTTTGTAACTTTCTGTGCTCAGCTTGCACCTTTTCATTATAGATCTTTATAAACATGACCACTAGTAGCCACACAACAGAGTCTATACTAGGCTGTTTTGAGATTTCCTCTGCCAATGGAATTAATCCAAATCTCTTCACTTAAGCCTCAGGAAGACTCTTCAGACAATGGCGAAAGACAGCCACATTCTTCACCAAAATATCACAAGAACACTCTCTAGGCAACATACTAAAATGCTTCCCCTCTGGAACTTCTTGAGCCAGCCCCCAACAGTTCAGATCACACCCGGAACCACTGTCTGCCATGCTCCTAGAGTGTGGCCAATTAAGTCCCACTGAAAGCATTCAACTGCTTTTCTAATACAAACTCCCAGAGTCCAAATTCCTCTAAACAAAAGCATGGTCAGGCCTATCCCAGCAATATCCCAGTGCCTGGTTCCCAACTTCTGTCTTAGTCACTGTCCTATGGCTGTGAAGAGACACCATTGTCATGGCAACTCTTATAAAGGAAAACATTTCACTGGGGCTGGTTTACAGTTTCAAATGTTTAGTCCATTATCATCATGGTAGGGAGCATGGCGGCATGCAGGCAGACACGGTGCTGGAGAAGGAGCTGAGGGTTCTCCATCTTGATCTGCAGGCAGCAGGAGTCTGTGTTCCACACTGGGCATAGCCTGAGCACAGGAGACCTCAAAGCCCACCCCCACTGTGGCACACTTCCTCCAACCAGGCCACACCCTCCTAAAGGTGTCACTCCCTATGGGGCCATTTTCTTTCAAACCGCCACAGTAATAAAGAAATTGAGCGTGCGGTGCCCTTTCTGCATAAGCGGTACAGAGAGGGTCTGGACGGGACTAGAGAGCTCAGGACGTCCGTCAAGCTTGAGGTTACTGCTACCATATGCTCATAGCAGGCGTGGTCTAGAGACTCACGCCACTGGATGGCTAGTGACTCAGCCATGAACACATCTCAGGTTCTCCTAGGTGGCCATTAAAGGAATTTCCCACACCTTTCTCCATCCGAGCAGGAATAACAGACAGGATTAAGCCCGTGATGGTGATAGACTCTCAGTTACATTCAATTGATACTGTATGGGATATTCATTTTTATTCTGAAGCTCATCCCCAATTCCCTGAAATGGGATGTACTTGAGGTCTTGTCCATTGTCCAGTAATCTTCCTAGACTTTGTCCTGGCTAGTTTTATGTCCGCTTGACACAAGTTAGAGTAATTTTGGAAGAGGGAACTTCAATTGAGACAGCGTTCCCACCAGATTGGCCGGTGGGCAGACCTATAACACATTTTCTTGATGAATGATTAACACGGGAGAGCCTAGGTCACTTTGGGTGGTGCCACCCCTGGGCTAATCGCCTTGGGTTCTCTAAGAAAGCAAGCTAAGCAAGCCATGTGAAGCAAGCCAGTAAGTAGTATGACTTCTGCTTCAGTTCCTGTCACCAGCTTCCAGCCCTGTGTCAATTCTTGCCCTGACTTCTCTTCACGATGGACTGTGATCAAGACGTATAAACTGAAATAAACCCTTTCCTCCTCGGTTGCTTTTGGTCGTGGTGTTTTATCCTAGAATTAGAAGCCCTAGCTAAGGCAGACCTGCTTTTGTGAATGGTGTTCTGTCCATTCCTCACTCAGACAACGAGCAAGTTTGGTTTCAGTACCCTCGCCCTGGGCCCCGAGACTACCATTTGGCCTCATCCATAGTAGCAGTAACTCCATTTGAACAGCCGTACTTCCCAAGTTTGTGAAATGACTTTTGCTCTGACTGTGACCTGGTGTTTGCTACACAAACATGATGGGCGTGTCTTCAGAGCATCTTTGATATAAAACCCTATTAAATACTGAGGTTATACAAAGGACTTAACACTTGATGTATTTGGAACTTGGATTTAAAACATGAAATATAATTAATATCACTTTTCAAGTGAATAATGTTCAAGTTCAACTGAAGACACATAATCTCTTCTTCAAGCTTTCAGATGTTTAAATAACAACGTCTGCCTTTTTAATTTCAGCACTCTTTCCTCTCTTTCTCTCTCTGTCCAGAGAAATTCAAAATTAACTGTGTGTTGCTTTTAGTTAAATCTTTTCTTTAAGCCTGTTTTTTATTTATTTTATTTTATTTTATTGAGCTCTACATTTTTCTCTGCTCCCCTCCCTGTCTTTAAGCCTGTTTGAAGCCACAGTCAGGTCAGACTACCTGAAGTAGACCCACCCACCCTCAAATCTGGGGACCAAGACCACAGGCAACACTAACATGTGTGGGTTGGGATGCTAGCGTTCAGCTGTCAGTGCTGAGTGCCACCTGCTGTGAGCGAGAGCCTCTCCTGTCATCTCCAGCCAAGTGTAGTGGCCTCATCAGGGCCTTTGAGTTTTCCTCTTTGCCTGATTCAAGTGACATTGAACTACTGGTAAAGATTCCGCAGACTTCAGGGCAGCTTCTGCTGAGACTCAATCTTCAGTCCAAAATAGAATGATGAGCCCTCTGCGTTGTCAAGAAAAATTAAAATAAAATAAAAAGCCCCGGTTCTCATGGAGGCAGAGGCTGGCTGCGGACGGGCGGTGCAGCTGTGGCTGGAATGCGAGAGGAAGCCAGCATTAAGACTCATCAGTGTCATTGTCCTGGCTGTGCAGAAATGAAGCCTTCATTTAAGCGGCCTCCAAATGCTATCATTAGTAAATTGGCCAAAATGTAGACTTGGGTGTGCTGTCTTCAGGGGAAACTTTTGAGAAAACACAGAGAAATCTAGAAAGTAAAGTTTATGGAACAAGGTGGAGGAGTCAGCAAACTGAGCCTGAATGGCTCCTTGCAAGCTGTCTAATGGCCATGGTCCCTGCGGCTCATCCAGAGCGTGACGCCACTATGGGTGGGGGCTTACCAACCCTGTCTTCCGGACTACACAATGCATCCAGACAAGAGTTTCATAAACATAGGCAAGGACACAGGCAGGCATGCCAGGACATAGTTACTGCTCCCCAATCTGTAAGGTCACTTTCTCTAGTAGAGAAACCCCTGCACAGAAGAGGTCTAAAATGAACACGTCTGTGTGACCTAACCAAGGACAGTGACAAAGAGTGGCTCAAAGAGGCATGTCACACATTTGTATACGTGGTTCACGGGTAGACTTCTGACCTCAACCTGACCCTCCTCTCTCATCTCCACCTTAAAAGGAAATAGGAGGTGAGATTCATCAGAAGAGCCAGAACAATGTCCTCATCAGGCAGAGAGTATGCTAGATTGAGGGGTGTGGTAGGCTGTGCCAGTGAGGCGGCCTCAAGGTGCTGAGCAAACCAAGGCTACAGTAGAGCTGTAGGGCTCAAAAGTTATCACAGTCGCAAAAGTGCATCTCCTCCCTGCCATCTTAGAGCCCTGAAGAGGCCCAGACACAAAGGAGTGGACAGTTGACAGAAAAGGTGGGGCGATACAGCCGAGTCAGGTACAGGGCCCACTGCCTTGAGTAATGTGGTCAGGTTTTGACACTTCAATTTAGTAGCAGAAGTTCAAATTTTAGTACCAGTGTAAAAAAAAGACAGACATTGGGCTAAATATATATATATATATATGTCCTGCAGGAATTAAATGAAGTACCTACCCTCTAGAAACAAAGAGAAGTCAGGAGCCTTCATGTGACTCTGCCCTTTCCCTCAGCTGACATGCCCTCTTCTATAGTTTTCTCTGCCCCCTACCTGGGTTAGCTTATCACCTTTACTTGAACAGACACTGCACCCTACCTGGGCGTTATAACTCCTTCTCCTTGAGTTGATTCTACCCAGGTCAACCCCTCGCTCTACCTGAATTTGTTCTACTCTCACTGGATTGACCTCACCCTTCTCTGGGTTAACTTCACCTCATATCTCAAGATTGACCCCACCCTCATCATTGGCAGTTGGTGGCTCCATGCAGCCCTGGGGTCTACAGAGATGAAGCAGAGCCAGAGGACAGGAAGAGCGATGGGGTCCCAAACCACTTGGTTTCTTACCTCAGTTTTTCAAGAGCGCTGCTACTAATGTTTGTTATTTCCTGTAGCTCATTGTAGATCCTTCAGTAATGTATATAGGATGGTCTATAGGACTGAAAAGCTCGTCAGTATAAATCAGTAGATCTTAACCTTCCCAATGCTGTGACCCTTTAGGACAGTTCCTAATTTTGTGGTGAACCCTAATCATAAAATTCTGTTGCTACTTCATGACTATAATTTTGCTACTGTTATAAATCATAATGTAAATATCTGTATTTTCCAATGGTCTTAGGTGACCTCTGTGAAAGAGTCTTTGGACACCCCCCACCCAGAGGGTTTGTGACTCATGGGTTGAGAACCATTGGTACAGACCTGACACACAGATAAAGTGTAAAGATTGCTGGATTACACAGTAAAGTGTAAAGATTGCTGGATCTGGGCTCGGAGCCCATGTGTCATGGTAACTTGCCACCTCTGTACCTCAGGGAATCTTGAGGTCTCTGTTGACCATCTGCAGGAAAGGCAATGGGAATGGCACCCAGTGGCTGTTCACATTACCCTTCTCTACTGACTCTCCAAGATAAGGCCTGACCAGAGGCCATACCAAGAAGCAGGCAGGGGCACCTGTGTTGGTCAGCTTTCCAGCACTCTTGCAAAACATTCGAGACAGATACAAAAAAGGAGTAACACTGGTCCATGGTGTCAGATGTTTCCGCCAATGCTAAGCTGACTCCCTCACTATGCATCTATGGCGAGGCAGAATATTATGGTAGAGCAATACTACTCACCTTAAGGGGGGCGAAGAAGCAGAGAGAGAGCAACAGAATGGGGATAAGATGTACCCCCTCAGATAGAGCCTGAAGGGAGAGGTGGAGGGGAGGGCAACAAAATGTCAATGATTCTCTTCAGTATTAAATCTAGATTTATATGCATATATATCTATACACATAAAGATACATATGTATTTATGACAATAAAGCAGGGGTGCTGTTTGGGAAAAGACAGGAGTAAGCAAGAAAAACAGGAGGGACAGGGGAAGGTAGTGGGAAGAACAAATAAGAACAAAGCATAATGAGGTATATGTGAAAATCTTATAATAAAACACACTGTTTTGTTATTTGTATTGTTCACTCAAAACAATAATAAAAAGAAAAAATACAACCTTTCCATTCTTCAAAGATATGCTTTTGCAGGGACCTGATTTTTCCAGCCAGGCCCACTGGTGAGTAGACTATCCCATTCATCTATCAATGGTGATGACATCAGGGCCCTCCAATCAAACCAGCTCTCAAGGTCACACATCTGACACTGTGTGGGAGCCAAGCCTTTATTGAGTGCATCTTCAAGAACAATAAATCTGGTGTCCAGGGCCCTACCCGCCCTCCTAGCCAGTCCCAAGAGCTGTGTCCAAGAGAACAACAAGCCGGAGGAAACAACAGGAGCCATGGTGCCTGCCTTTTCATGATGCAGCTGCCACATGGACCCAGGGCTTTAGATTTCATTTCTCTTGGATGCCTTCAAACTAAGGGCTAGGGTAGCCCCATTCTGGGGTCCCCAACTGGTCAACTGTAGTGCATCTCTACCACAGGTAAAGCATGTGCTGGTCCCTATATAGTGGCCATCCTGGTAGATGTAGTGTCTAGTGTCCAAGTTGAATATTGTGACTCATAACTCAGTCATCTTAGGTGTTCCATGACACATATGTATCACACATGATGCCTGTGGCCTCCAAGTGTCCTCTGGGTCCCTCAAAGAAGGAAGAGGATGAACATTGGTTGGAGGCTGCTTGTTCATTCCCAGCTGCTCAGACCCGAAATAATTACACAGAAATTGCATTATTTAAAACACTGCTTGGCCAATGGCTTAAGCATATTGCTAGCTAGCTCTTATATCTTAAATTAACCCATTCCTGTTATTTTATATTTTACCACGAGATTCGTGGCCTACTGTCAAGGTTCCAGCTAGCAGCTCATGTCTTTCTCCTCTGTTGGCTATATGGCATCTCACTGACTCCGCCTTTTTTCCTCCCAGCATTCAGTTTAGTTTTCCTGCCTAGCTCTATTCTGCCCTACCATAGGCCAAAGCAGCTACTTTATTCATTAACCAATAAAAGCAACAAATATCCCGAAGGACTTCCTACATCACATTGGTTCTACTGATATGCAAGATATGTATGAACCATTCCAAGATGGTGACACAGTCATCTACACCCTCCAAAGATGAATGCAGGAGTCATGCAGTCCACAGCAAACACCATCACCATCCTCCCAGAGACATCTGGAAACAGGAGCCGTGCTTTTGACAGAGGTGAAATGCTATCTCTCTGGGATCTGGATGCAGAAGCTGCACTGTCCCCCTGAGAATCTGACCCTTTCTTTGAAGGATCTCCTGGCCCAACTGCCACCTGTCTACTCCCAATCATTCCTCTTGTGGCTTCTGCCATTTCATCCGAAGATTTGTAATTCATATCGCCTCAGTCATCAGAGTCTCCACGGACTGTCCAGATGCTGCCACACATCATGGTCTACGCGACAGCATGATGGGACTCAGCTGGTGACAAAGAAGAAGGCAGAGTGTGGAAGCAAGGACATTCTGTGACTGTGTGCCCGCAGAGAGTGTGCTAAACCTCCCCGACTTGCATCTTCTTCCCTGGAAACTTTGCTGATACGGCTCTGTGTTCCAGCAGTTGGAGGACCCTGCTGGAGCATGTGCCACCTTCCTCCACCTTCAAAGGAGTGTGAGTGACTAGTATTGCTAGACACCTCATCCCTTGAAAACTAAAAGCAAGCATGGTGCGTTCCTGCGGTGCTGGATGGAGCCTGCATCGCGTTAGATGTGCTCTTAAATCATCTCCGAGCTGTGTGAGGACCTCTAGAACTTAGTGAAGCAGGAGAGCCTTTTCAAGTGGCTGCAGAAAGTGAGAAAATGTGCTTGTGTCTTGTGTTCAAAGGACGGAGAAAATAGGTAACATATTCAGAGAGTGGGGAAGGTGAAACCATGCCACCAGTGTAGAGGATGGCAGCCCCACTCTGTTGTTAGCTGAATGCTCTGGAAACACCTAGTCCTCAGTCCCTTCCTACTCCAGTGTCTGGGAGAAGCCCTGTTCACAGCACTGGAGGGCTGAACCTTCAAAGAGGGACTGTGACACAGAGCTCTAGGAAGGCCCTGTTTCCCACACAGAAGAGACTCAAAAGGTCTCCTGCTGTGCTCTTCCGAGCACAGCAAGCATTGAGTTCCAGTGTGAAAGAAAAATAAGTCATAAAGTAAACTTAGCTAGAAAACGTGAGAGAACAATGTGAAGAGAGAAAACTCAAGAGCCAGGACAGCAAAGAGTCGCCAATGAGAACCGATGCTCGTTAGGTTGCATTCACATAGATAAGGGAATGGTTTTCAGAACCGTCAGATGATTGCGCTTTCCTAATTTTGCTAAGAATGTGATGGGAAATTGAGCATGGTGTCAGATATAGGCCCTGTTAATTTTATAGCACTGATTAATCCCACACACAGTCTCACAGCTCTCTCTGTCCAAGATCTATTGACCTTGAACATGGAAAGATGAAGGGGCTGGGGCAAGGAGGCTTGCAATCACTCAGATTCAGGACGCCTGAGAGCCTGGCTAATGGTGCCATTGTTCTGCCCCCGTCACAGCTTTGTTTCCTAGATTGCACGGCTTCACCTTTTGTGATAAAGTGGAGTGAAGTGATTTTCTTTAATAAGTGGAGAGAGAGAGAGAGAGAGAGAGAGAGAGAGCACAGCTGCTGATCAGTCAGTTTTCAAAGTCTTTTAGCCCATAAAGGGACAGATATGGGCTCCCTAATATAATCAGAGTGGTCATTTAACTTGACAGTCCTTTGCATCCTTTGGGTTTCAATCATCCACCCCACCCTTCACCCATCAGTGCCCACTGTACAGACCCTGTAACTGTTGGGAGGGGAAGGACAGGAACCTTCATCTCAGCTGTGGCCTTCTAATGACCAGGACATTCATTCACCTGCACAGCTCCAGACTTGAGTAGTGATATGGTAGAAATCAAGCTTGGCCTGAAGATCTAAAGCCTGGTTGGACATGGAAGGACCATCATATCTACATCAAGACATACTTGGTCAGCCATGAAGTGACACCAGACACGAAGACCTTCTGTATGCTCACCTTCCACCCATGTCCTTAGTCGATCCACATACCAAGACTTCCTGATAGCAACATCTGAACAACAAGGGTCAAGGTAAATTATACAGTCACTCCTGTGCCTAAAATTCAGGGTTGACCATAAACCTCACCTACCCACCCTTCTTGGGGCATTGTTCTCAGAGTAAACAGTGGCTTTCCTCCTTTAGCGCGCTGTAAGCCGTGACCCCAAAAGGATGGTGTGGTCGGCATGCAGCCTCGTTATCCTTCCTGTCCACCCTCTGCCGCTTTCTTGGCATGGTTGTTATCAAAGCCTTCAACAATGTAACGTTAGCACGCATGAAAATATTCTCTGTTCAAACTCTTCATTTGCGTATATGTGTGTTTTCAAATGAGGGAATGTGTGAGATCTGAGTCTATGGTTCTGTTGCAGAGTTCCTTCTGGCTTTGAGAGAGCACTATGGAGCAGCTGTCTCCACGGAGACTGTACTTGGTTAGAACCGGCTATGGTCCTAGGTCTGGATTCCTGGGTCTTAGGGTGGTCTCAGAACCCACCATATCCCTTGGAGGCATGGCTATCTGCTAGTAGGAAAACACGGCTGTGTGTGTAGAAAGCACTGTCGGCCAGGCAGAACGGCTACAAAGCGGCCATAAACCATTTTAATGAGATGCTGAACCTGAACCAAATGGGTGGTGACTGTGGACCTGTATTTTCTGTGTCCGGAGAGGCCATGAAATAAATTTGACTTCATCTCTATGTGAGGATGCTCTAGCTTGGTCCTCTGCATCTTCCATGACAAACCTACCTCTTTCCTCCCTGCGTTTCCTACGGGGTAGCAGGTGACAATGAGCTGGCTCAGGGATGGTGATAGTGGAGTGTGTAGATCCAATTATGATACACTTGTATGGATTCTGTTCACGCTATAGCCTGATTGGCGGTGTTCAGTGCCAGAGGACATGTGTATCCAGATTCAGAACCTCCCCGCCAATGTCAAAGCCCCCCATAAATGCACAAACACTGGAGTCTAAACATGTAATTCTATGTTTAATTGTATGCCTGAATGGCAACATGATGGTGGATACTTCTGTGTGTACAGGATGCCGTAATGTTGATACACACCCCATGTGTATAGAGACAATTATATGTGTGTGATGTGGTGCAGGAGACCCTCTGTCTGATCTGTATCTCTGTGTTCAGATGAGTACCATACGCTGCCAATCACAGGACAGCCAGGTACTGAAATCAGTGCATATGGGTGCATGACTCCTGAAACCAGACCCTGGAGTGCTGTGCAGACACGGAGGTGGGATCCAGACACCTACCCCAGCTCCCTGGGGATGGGCTGGATAAGAACACATGTCCATTCACCTTCCTTCCCAGTGTCCCCATATATGCAGGGCAGAGAGTTGAAGTGACACTGGTGTCATGACTGTGTGGCAATCCATGCTAACACAGCAGTGTCTTGGCTGCACCAACTAGAGAAAAGCAACTAAAAGTGAGTGTGGGGGCCTGGGCTGGCCTCTCACCAGAGAGGAAATCGATGCCCCAGCAAGCCCCACCCAGAGTGAACTCACAGGAAACACTGCAGCAGCCACTGCAGTCTTTGAGCATGGAAGAATGGCATGCGTGCAACTGCGATCGCTAGAGTAGGGGCTTCTCTTAGAGATGACTCAGACTCCTTAAGATGTGACTGACCTGAGGAAACCAGGCCAGCAATGGAAAGGACACCTCAACAGCCTATCCCGATGCTAACAAGATCAAATAAATCTCAGAGTTATACAGGGAAGCTAAGGTGTGTTTGCAAAAGCTGTCTGTGCAGGGACCTCAAGGAGGAAAGGGGCACATGTGGTATCTTGGGGCTGTTACAAAAAGTGACAGTTTGCTCTGAGGTTGTCAGTACAAAACACTGAGCGCTGAGCACTAACCTTAGAAGAAACAGAGAAGTGTCTCCGTGACAGACACGGGCTGTCAAGTGTCTCAGGCATGGGAATGACTGCACCTTCAGTGGGACAATAGTAAGCATGTCTTCGCTTGTGTCTTGCAGAGGAAGAAGGAGGAGACTTGGTCCAGCCGGGCCTCAGCTTCCCGGGACCAGCGGAAGAGGACATAGGTAAAGTAAAGCCACTGGTGGGGGTTGGGAGGTTGCAATGAGTGCTCAGAGTCTCACTCGCTTTGCCACACCCCATCACTGGGAAACTCACGCTAAACTTGTTAAACGCATCTGGCCTGAGAGATGGTACCAGTGAGAAGCAAGGAGCCATGTTGATGTTTTTACAATAGTAAGCAGCTTGTGAATCCCTCACGAGAAAAGGCTTTTCCAGGACCTTCATGCTGATAGGTTAAAGGCACCCGAATGCAGAGGCCGTGTGCAAAAGGGAAAAATCAACTCTAGGCTGGAACCTGCCCCTGTTTGTCCTAAGAAAGCCAACAATTCCACCCTTCACTGGAAGGAGTGGATGCCCTTGGGCCAGCATGACACAGGCTGCTGCAGATGCTGGTTCATTGGGTCCTTTCTCTCTTGGAGAACAAGAGTAACTGTTGCCCCCTCCTCCCCAAGTGCTCAGCTCAGTCTCGTGGGAACAGCATTTGATGTCAATCCAGGCACAAGGGGCCGGTGCAGCTTTGGGTGGCTGGTCAATTGGCAGGGAGTTATCCTTCCACTCATCAGGGCAGCCACCACTGTTAGAGATGCAGAAAGCTGAGTAAATGCAACAGCAAACATTAGCCAAAGAACCCCTGTGTGGCTCTGGGCTCTCTGTCCTACCTCATATACTGCTTGCAGACCTGCGGGGTCAGGTGCTCTCTGAAGGCCTCCAGACCGTTATACTACACAGATAGGTCATAAAAATTAGCCTCAGCTTGTTTGTTTGCTTGAGACAAGTTTTATACTATAGCCCAGGCTGGCTCAGCATGGAGTATTCCTACCATAAGCTCCAGAGTGCTGGGATTTACAGATATGAGCCGTCATACCCAATCTCGGCAAATCTTAAAATAGGGATTTTTCTTGGTTTCTTCTGACCACCACATGTAGGACTGTGGTGCTTGTCTGATTGGCATAAAGTGACTTTGGATACTCAGGGAGCCCACTTTGCATGAACTGTGGTGTCTTTTAAAGAAAGCTGTGTCTCCTCCACATTCCAGAACAGTTTGCTTTTTAACTTAAACTCACCAAGTGGGGATCTAAGTCTGCAGTAGCATGGGCACTCACGGTGGTAGGGGTCTCTAGAGCCTACCAGAAGAGCATCAGATGCAGTTTTCCTCACTGAGACCAGGCATGGCAGTTGTGCCGGCCATTCCCACTTTTCCTGGTGACAGCCAGAACAGGTAGGAATTTTCCCCCAAGGGCCAGTTTTCCAGGCAGCAGGAGCTTGTGGCTTAGTGCATTGGCCTCCAGGGACAGGTACGGAGGCAGAGCATCAAGAACCCAACCTTAGTACACTAACTAGGGTGTGGATCTCAGGAAAGCCAGGAGCCAGTGCTTGCCTTAGCTGAGAAGAGTTAGCTGATCCCAGAATTACAGAGAGCGATGCCGAGGGCTGGGGCTGGAGTGGTTATTACACAGAGAAGGTTGAACAGGTTGGGTTGCCGGGTTAGGAAACACTTCATGATGCCAGAGATGGAATAGGATTGACCACTACAATTAATTCCCCTTGTCGTTGTAGAGTTTAGGGCACGATGCACTCACAGTATGCAACTGCCACCCCTGTGTGCCTATGGAGCTTCCCACTTGCCCCACACTGAAACTCTGTCCCCATTCAAGAGCACATTCTGCCCTCAATGCTCCAGGATCAACTTTTAAAGGCGACCCATCTGTGTGGAGCCATGGGGTGTTTGCCATTCTGTGCCTAGTGTAGTTCACTTTACCTGATGTCCTCCGGGCTACTCTGTGTCGTCACTGGTGGCAAAACTGCTGTCCTTTTCGAAGTTGAATAATATTCCACTGTGGATGCATATATTTTATTGGTTCTCTCATCTGTTGCTGGGGACTAGGTTGTTTCTGTCTCTTGGCTATTGTGAACAGTGTTATAGGGCACACTGAGGTGTTGGTATCATTTAGACATACCAACTTTATTTCCTTCAGAGGGGCACCCAGGGGTGTTCTGCTGGGTCACCCATCCCACATGGTGATAATATATACCCAGGGTTCTTGGGGGACCTGCCACGAGATGCTTCCAGGTTTGAAGATGGCAATCAACTGAAAAAAAAGCTAAGATATTCTTCTGTTTTATGTTAGTAAAGGGTGTTTTCTAAAACTGTTGTCTGAATAAGTGTCTCTTCCATTTGAGAGCACCTGAACTTTCTGATGCTCCTGTGTGACATATAATCCTTGGATGCAGAACCACGGGGTCCAATAAGATACAGGTTTCCACAGCAATTACTTCCAGTATGGGTAACTGGACTAGATGGGACTCATTGATAATGGTCATGAAGAAGGAGGGAACTGGCTTTTCCCAAAAAACATCCATCTCCAGAGAAGAAACTCTGATGGTTAATCTGCCCTATCAGCTTGGCTGGTTCCAAAATCACTGAGGCACCGCATGTGTGGGCGTGTCAATAAGGATGTTTCCAGAGACACCTGAGACCAAGGAGGAAGACTCTCTCTGGCTGTGGCTGTACTATCCCACATGCCAGAATCTCAGGCTGGATAAAAAGGAAGAAAGGAAAGAGGAAGTGACCTGCACAGAGGCATCCATCTCTCTGCTCCAACTGAGGATTCAGTGTGACCAGCTCTACCTTACATTCTTGCTACAATGACATCCCCATCCTGATGAACTATGCCTCAACTGTGAGCCGAAATCCATCCTTCCTTCCTTCCTCCCTTCCTTCCTTTCTCCCTCCCTCCCTCTCTCCATCCCTTCCTTTCTTCTTCCTTCCCTCCCTTCCTTTCCTTTCTTCTTTCCTTCCTTCCTTCCTTCCATTGCTTTTGGTGGGCATTTTTCATAACAATGAGACAATTAACTAATGTACCCTCAGGTATTAAACTGCTCTCCCAGTAACTTTTGTGAGATTTGGCTTATTTCATAAGATGTTATAGTTGACCACACTTGTGGAGTCAACCAACCATAGCTGGAGAGTGTCCGAGAAGCATTTCACCTGTGATGAATGCATGTAGTTTCTCCTTTCTTGTCATGTCCCCCAAAACAATAGACATAGCAACTCTTTGCTTGGTATTTCCATTGTATGTCCTGCTTGGAGCTTGAATATTCTTGCTGGGTATACTTGATGCTCCTGACGCCATCCTCCAATACTATGGAAGGCTAACTGTAGTTCTAAAAATGATGTTTCTTCATTTTCTAGGATGTTGTGTTGAACTGCAAAGGGCTTGTGATTTGTTTATATTTATGATGAAAATGATGAGTATTATTTGTAGGTTATTTGCAGAAGCCATCTCCAGGGAATGCCCTCCCATGTATGATATAAGATACAGTATTGTCCTATGTCATAGAAAAGGAGTGAGAAGCTAAGTTGGGTAACTCAAGGGAACTTATTTTCATTATTCCATTTTAGTTTAATTTTTAAGTTTCAATTTTTTTAAAGCAGATTCTTGCTAGGTAGCCCAGGCTGGCCTCAAACCTATATAGCAGCCCTTCTGTCTCAACCTCCCAAGAGCTCCTGCTCCAGCTCAAAATTCCATTTTAAAGTTTTGTTCCCATGCAAACAGATTAAAATCGAATTTAAAGCTGCAATGTTGAGTGCTTAGGGACATCAGGAGAGTGGAGTCTTCCTTGACTAGCACTCTGTCATCAAATGTCAGTTTCTAGCTACACCAAGCCTAGATGCTGGCCTTAGTTGGTACCTTCCCTCACATCTCAGCTACAGAGTAGGTATGGTGGTATAGAGGACAAAGACTAGCAGCTCAACATAGTAGAGGACTGGTAAGGAAAAGCTAGTCCACATTCGAGTCTGGGAAGGGAAAGGTGACAGCAGCCACGTTAGAGTTGAGGCCCAGGATGGTATAGGAAAGCAACAAGGGTAGTTACAGGGATGAGTGGCTTTCTGGAAATCATGTTGTCCCCGGAAGCCACTAGGCCTGTACAGATAGATAGGCAGTCAGAGCTGAGTCTGAGGTGGAGGGGTCTCCTGTGGGCAATGGCTTGATTCAGGTAGGGTTGCATGAGCTCTACTTATATAAGTACATATACCGCATTGTAGTAGGAAGCTGCTTGTTAGGCCCAGACTCCCGAAATAACCACACAAAACATATTAAATCACTGCTTGGCCTATTAGCTCTAACTTCTTATTGGCTAACTCTTACCTCTTAATTTAACCCATTTCTACTAATCTGTGTATTGCCACGTGGCTGTGGCTTACCGGCAAAGTTTCACCATGTCTGTCTCTGGCGGCAACTCATGGCTTCTCTCTGACTCTGCCTTCTTTCCCCCAGCATTCAGTTTAGTTTTCCCCACCTACCCTATTTTGCCCTGCGTAGTCCTAAGACAGTTTCTTTATTAACCAATGGTATTCACAGCATACAGAGGGAAATCCCACATCACTGTAAAGACACACACACACACACACACACACACACACACACACACACTGTTATGTACACTATAAGTAGATAGAGTATACCTGCAGTCATAGTAGGTAAGTCATCTCAGGCTCCATCTGGGAATGTTGAATACTGAGTTCAGGACATGGGTATGACATGGCGCTGGCTGCTGGGTTAACCTTTTGAAGCAGAGCTCAAGAGGGACCACACAGAGCTGTGCTCTGCTGGAGGCCATGTCATGACCAGATCTGGAGCAGGTGGCTTGTATGCTCACCAGGCCCTGGAGACAGATGACAGAAACGATGAGCCAAGAGGGAGAGATGACTCAGGATTCCCTGGGAGCATCAGCCAGTTGCTGTTTTCAACCTGGGGCTCTTCCAAAGTAGAGAAAAACAAGCTTCATATGATTCCCCTGGAGTCTTTCAGAAAGGAGAGATCGACACAAGCTACAAGTCCTTAGTGGATGGTGCTCAGTCAGCAAGGTCCCCAGTGTTTACAGATCCCTGATTTGTAAGTTGTACCTGTCTTGTCAGTCAAAGACAAGACTAGTACCAAAGGGTGCATGCCCTGGGGAACTCCTTTCCCTGCCCCCAGCCAGCCAGCCAGACTAGGGACCCAAGTGTACTCTGCCTGACTTTGACTTCTACATTCTCATGCATCTCTGAGACCCACTTGCCTATTCTCAGGTATGAACACCAGAGGTGGGTACCACTGTGTGCAGTCTGCGTGCTGGACGCGTCATCTGAGCTGTACAAATAGAAGTGTGTTTCCTACCCCCAGCTCTGCTCCCACGGAAAGGTGTCATGTCAGGTGAAACAAGAACGGCACACTGTCTCCTACAATCTGTCCCTTGACTGCCATGGTACATACACACACTAGATAGATTAGATAGATAGATAGATAGATAGATAGATAGATAGATAGATAGATAGATAGATAGACAGATAGAAAGATAGATAGATGATAGATAGATAGATAGATAGATAGATAGATAGATAGATAGATGATAGATAGATAGACCGAGAGAGAGAGAGACATAGATAGAAATATAGAGGTAGGTAGATGGATAGATAGATAGATAGATAGATAGATAGATAGATAGATAGATAGATGATAGATAGATAGCTCGAGAGAGAGAGACATAGATAGAAATATAGAGGTAGGTAGATGGATAGATAGGTAGGTAGATAGATAGATAGATGATAGATAGATAGATAGATAGATAGATAGATAGATAGATAGATAGAGAACTTGAGAGAGAGAGACATAGATAGAAAGATAGAGGTAGGTAGGTGGATAGATAGGTAGATATATAGATAGATAGATGATAGATAGATAGATAGATAGATAGATAGATAGATAGAGAGCTCGAGAGAGAGACATAGATAGAAAGATAGAGGTAGGTAGGTGGATAGATAGGTTGATAGATAGATGATAGATAGATAGATAGATAGATAGATAGATAGATAGATAGATAGATAGATAGATGATAGATAGATAGATGTAGTTATATATAGGTAGGTGGATAAATACATAGACATGTAGATAGATACATAGATATACGGATGGATGGATAAATAATGGATGGATGGATAGATAGATAGGTAGATAGATGGATAGATAGATACATAAATAGATAGATGGATGGATTTAAAAGCAACAAGACCTTAGGACAAGGTCTCTCTCACTGTCTCTGCCATCACTCTGACTAGACAGTCTGAAATCTCTAGCAGTAAGTGCAGTCAGAGTTACAGGAACAAAATGTAGACACAGTGGATGGAAGACTCCCATGCTATCTTTATATCTGGGATAGTCTCAATGACTAGGTGTTTGCTTCCTGTACAAGTCATCAGCAGGCAACAGTAAAATGACTGTTCCATACCAAGATCATGTTTGTGCAAGGTCTTTGTCCTCGAGATAGAAACAGAAGTGGAATTGAGTGGGCCTTCTATGGAAAGTAATGGCGTGCTTGGTGATTTACAAGATGCTGGGCATGTTTGGGAAGAATGGCTTCCAGACCCAAACAAAGACTCCCTCTTTACAGGAGAAGGAAGCCAGGATTTGCCACAAAACCCTCTACTTTCAGGACACTTTATAGTTTGTGGGAAGGTGAAACAGCATGTAAAGATGCTATACTGTGGAGTGTGAGCATCTGGGGAATTCCTCCAGCTCTGATGCTTCTGTGCTTCCATGAAAGAGGTGGCAGGGGTGAGACGGTCCCAGCTGCTCATCAAGGAGTAATTCCCCATGAACATCATGCATCATCCAGCACCCAGGGTCAGCATGTTCCCTTCCCGGCAAGCCTGTGAGTATAGCAAATGACTGTCCATTGGCCACTCATGGGGGGACTGGAGTGTAGAAGACTAGGGATTTGTCCAGAGTTGTTTATGGGTGAGTGACACCCCAGGTCTGCGCTAAGAGAGACCTTGTGGTATCTTCTAGTACCCATGCTTCTCTGGTGCCCAACTTTGAAACAGCATTCAGTGTATTTGACACATGCTATTGAATCAGGTGTTATCTGATTAATAAAAAAAATTGTGCTTGGAGCAAATACAGAACCAACATACATGTAATACATGTCTTCTTGCTAAATCAATTTGGCATGTGTCTGTGCACTGACTAAATTCTCAGTATAAATCTCTCAGTGTTTCATCTGAGGCCATTTGTTAATTCAGCTTAAGGCCTTTTTCATAACGGAAACACCAGCATTTCCACTCCAAGTATGAAACCAAAATATTAATCTCCTTAGTAAGAAACCAGTTTCCTTAGAAATGAGAATTTGCAGTTTATAATAACTCATATGCTATGTGGACAAACATGAAGCCCAAAATCTGGTTAGGAGCTGAAAGGAGAAAGACTCTCCAGGTTTTGTTAATGTCTAACGAGAACCATGAGTATGTGATGTAAGCTGAACACCAGTTAACCATCTATAATTAGCACTAATTGGACAATTAACTCATCATCTTTTACAAATCCCTTGTGACGAGAATCGTCTGACTCACAGGAAGGGCAAAGACCAGAGGTCTCCTTAGCCTACCTCATCCCTGTCTCCCAGGAGAAGTAGTGGAGGGGACACCCGGATCTGAGGTCACCTGCTCACACTGCAGAGATCCAACGCAGAGGAGAATCTGAGCTCAACAGAAACCTTTCAAATAAAGCAATGGAAACTTTTTAAATCAGTCATGAATTTTATAACCTGCCATGACAGCCTGACTCAAGTCGATTCTCTTGCACAGTTTCTTAAGATGAGACTCTCCAGTGAAATAGCTGTGTTCACTGCAGCAGGGTGAGTGAGCCAGCTGAGTGCCAGGGATGGTGGAACGTTAGGCACACCTCAGTAGTGAACACATGGCGTTTCCCTCCGAACTTCTGAAGCTTCTCCAAGTTAAAGCCCGGCACAGAATACCAACCCCCAACCTCCAACCCACGAGTTGTTCTGTGAATCCCACGCATTCATGAGTGAAGCCACAATTTGAAGATTAAAAGCAAGTAGCATAGAAACCAGTCTAGCCAGGAAATTATTTTGATGGTGATTCTGAAATGTGTGAATGAAAATTCGTGAATAATCTGTGTGCATGAAGAGACCTCATCAAACTCTAGTACATTCTGAAGATTCACTGGACCAGTGCATGCTGGGTTTTTTTTTTTATTTTATTTTTAACATTCTTTGGTAAAAACCCAGAATCCAGGTTCTTAGTATGGTTTCTCAGGGGGCTGAATCTGGAGATTGGAGACCTGGAATTCAAACACTGCTACCCTGCATCTTCTGGGAAAATATGCCTTGGCATCTCAGTGACCCACCCATCGGTTCAAGAACAAAGGCCCGACCGTGAGGAGATCTGTATGTTTCACCAACATCAGATGGAGACAGGTGGAAACCCATGTCTACCCTCTGACTACCACTGTTTGTCACTGACTTTTCCTATCCTAGCACAAGCCAGTCTCCAGGGGCAGATATTGGCTAGGAAATAATTAGGTAACATTTCTGAACCTAAAGATTAAGGTAACCAAAAGTATAAAATCCCATATAAAGAAAAACTCATCAGATCAACAACAGAGATTCTAAAAGCCAGGAGGGCATGGGATGGTTTTTTTTCAAGACCTAAAATCTATAACTGCCAACCTAGATTACTACATCCAGTAAAGCTATTTTTCAAATAAAAGGCGGAATAGAGACATTCTATAATGAGCACAGGCTAAAGAAACCCATGACCACTATGCTAGCACTGCAGAAACTATTTAAAGAAATGCAGCAAAGAAAACAGAAACAACATGAGACTATGGAAAGAATAATGCTTTCTAGAAACCGGAGAAGCAAATGGTCATTGAGAAACATACATTACAAAATGGTGTGTGTGTGTGTGTGTGTGTGTGTATACCAGGAGCTCTAATTGGTCTTAATAATAAAAACTCAGAGTCAGCTATCAGGGGCTTAAGGTACAGGATCAGAGACTCAGAGCAATGAATCACTAGAAAGTTCTTACCTCTACCAATGCTCAGACCAAAAGGGGCGATCCTGTCCTCAGACTGACTAAGACAGCGCTGCTCCTCAAACTGCATTGAGCTCCTGTCTCCTCCCGCCTTATATACCTCTCTCTGCCCAGTTATATCACTCCTGTCTCCACCTCCCTAGCGCTGGGATTAAAAGCATGGGATCCCAAGGGTGAGTTGTGTTTCTCTTTTAGACTGGATCAATTTCATGTAGCCCAGGGTGGCCTTGGACTCACAGAGATCCATCTGTCCCCCGAATCCTGGGATTAAAGGTGTGTGCTACCGCTGTCTGGCCTCTAGCGGCTTAGCTCTGCACTCTGATCTTCAGGCAAGCTTTATTTGTTAAAACACAAACAAAATATCAGTATCCATGCCTGTATGTGCGTGCATGCATGTGCATGTGTGTATGTGTGTGTGAGCGCGCATGTGTGCGTGTGCAGAAGCCAGAAGTTAATATCAGGTGTCCATCTGTCTTCCTCTCCACCCCTCACTTTCTTTTGTGAGACAGGACCTGTCACTGAACCTGGAGCTCATGGTTTCAGCTAGACTGGCTGGCCTTCCCCCGTGATTCACCTGTCTCAGACCCTAACACTTGTGCCAGGGTCGCAAATGTGTAACACGTGCCTGGATGTCAGGCAGGAACTGGGGACCCAAGCCCAGCTTCTAATGCTTGCACAACAAGCACTTTCCCATGAAACCCTCTTCCCAGCCTGGCACATACCTTTCATAGTACCCACAGATCTTAATGATCTCACTTTTCTAATGAAGAGATGCAGACTAGAAGCCTGTATTAAAAATCAAGACCACAAAATAAAGAACTGCAGCACCTCCAAACCCAGTATATAAAGCCATGATTTCAAAACTACACATAGGTGTAAACAAAAAGAAGTATCCTTGTGAATATAGATGCAAAATTTCAATAAAATACTAGCAAACTGCCGGGCGGTGGTAGAGCAAGCCTTTAATCCCAGCACTTGGGAGGCAGAGGCAGGTGCATCTTTGTGAGTTCAAGTCAACCTGGTCTACAAGAGCTAGTTCCAGAATAGGCCCCAAAGCTACAGAGAAATCCAGTCTCATAAAAAAAAACCTGAATTCAAGACCATTTTTGAAGGTTTTTTAATATCTTTATTTTAGTTAAAAATAGATCATTTTAAACATTATACATAGTGATCAAATTGGATTTGTTCCAGGAATGCAAAGGAAGTTCTACATATGAACATCAACAAACACAGTATTAAAAAGAATCACAGAAAAAAATCACACAATCATTCCCATAGATTCCAAAAGAGCCTTTGAAAAAATTCAGCATCCTTTCATGATAAACACTCTGAAATCTCAGGATAGAATTATGATAATTAAATATTTGAAAAGACTACATTTCATAACCCTGCAGCATATCTTACGGAATGGGTGGAATAGGGAGCATTTCCCCTAAACTCTGAAGTGGAGGAAGTTTGTGCATTGTCCGCTCTCTTCTTTACTGTAGTACTTGAAATACTAGGCACAGTGATGAGGCAAGAAAATAAATAGAATGAAGATAGTGATGAAAGGAGTAAAAGTATCCCTTCTGCAAATGAGATGGTTATGCCCATAAAGGCTCCTCCAGAGACCTTTACGTCTGCTATTAAAACCTTCAGATAACTGATTTCAGTGCACCAAGAGTAAAAAGGTTGATGAGAAAGACACCAGGGAAACAATTTTATTTATAAAAATCCCTCATAGGCACCCCAAAATACCCTAGGTATACACCTACAGACAAGAAGACATCTATAAAGAAAATGTATAGAGTAATGAAGAAATAAATTGAAGAATACATCATAATGTAGGATACTCCCTCAAGTTTATGGATAAGCATAACTAATGTGAAAAAATGGCTTGCAACTGAAAACCATCTATGGATTTAATACACTCCCCATCAAAACCGAACTAAAATTTTTAATAAAATGATTAATCCTAACCTTCCTATGGAAGTACAAAAGACTGAAGAGCCCAAACAGTGTTAAGGAAACAGAGCCATGCTAGAGGTGACACAGTACCCAACTTCAAATTTTAATACAGAAGCAAGACAACAGCACATGGCACTGCACCAAATATTCTATTGGTTTGGTTTGTTATACATAAACCAATAAAGTAGAATCAAGGACCCATAAGACTGTATGCATATAGTCGTCTGGCTTTTTGACAAAGACACCAAAAGCCAAGTGATGTTGGGAAAATGGAGCCAAATGTAGAAAACTGAGACTACAGCCATGCCTTTTATCCTGTCCTAAATCAACATGAGGGCATCAAAGACTCCAATGTAGGAGCAAAAACTTTGAAGCTATTAGAAGGAAATACTTCAAAAGATAGACAAACACTCTCGGAATTGAACTGTAGTTCCTTAAGATAAAATAACAACAACAACAAAAGGACAAGTGGGATCACTTCAAACTAAAACAAAAAGCTCTTGACCACATAGGAAACAAAGTGAGACACAGCCTGGACATTGGAAACAATCTTTGTCTACTATTCATCTGAAAGGTAATATCCACGAAATATAAAGAACTCAAAAAGTTGAATACAAAAATGAATAAACCAGTTATTATCAAGAGAAAAAATACAAATGGCCAATCAATATATAAAAAAATGTACAACCCCTTCAGCTTTCAAGGAACTGCGGGTCAACGTGACATTAAGATTATATCCTACCTATTAGAATGCTTTTATCAGGAAAACAACAGATCTTCCTGAGGAAGGCAGGGGAAGGTATCCCTTGTGTACTGCTGGCGGGAATGTACGTGAGTGCAGGCATTTTAGAAATCAGTATACACGTCCATCCAAATTAAAGCTGGAACTGCAGGATGATCCAGCTAAACCAATTCTGGATATACACTTACAGGAATCAAAGACAGACAGTAGAGACCCATGAACACCCCATTAACTGCAGCACTGCTCCTCATGCCCACAGTGGCTGCAAACACAGAGCCAGCACGTGCAGCCATGTGTGTTTCTGTGTTGCGGTCACCTTAAGGCCCAAGAGCTTCTACCAGTAGATGCTTCTGGTCACCCACAGAGCATCAAGGGGGAGCATTTGGGTTATGCTATCTGTTCTGGTGCTCAAAGAGCTATACCTGGCACCAAATGATTAGGAAGGTATGGGGAGACCTTTGTGATATTAGCAAAGGTCAAATGTGTAGGAAAACATGATGAGAAGGCAGACATTTTCTGGAAGGTGGTGAGTGACCTCATAGGAGGAGCAAGGAGGTAGATGTGGCAGTCCTCCGATGATGAGTAGCTGGACCATGGCAGGGAGGGAATGGCTAAGGTATCTTCCATTTAATTGATGGAGAAAAAGATAAAGCAGTAGTAACCACTGAGGTTCCCTGACTGGGCAGAGTGAGGAAGTGAGATACTGCAGTCAACACAAGAAGGCACACACATGAGCACAGACACAAATGTGTGTGTGTGTGTGTGTGTGTACATACATTGTGCACACAGTCACTTACATACACAAACACCTGAATGTAAGCCCGTGCATTCACACATCATACATGCATGCACAGAGGCACATGTATTCACACATGTTTACAGAGGCACACATGTATGCACATCACACGCACATGCACAGAGGCACACTTACATACACACTAACTTCTTGGCCACTAGTCTTATTCCCACTCTTATCTACCCAGTGCTATAATGAGCTCTTGCATTGACCCCATCTTTAGCATTCAACCAAGGCCTGGGCTTGTTAAAAGGTTCATTTTCGAGAAAGCAAGAAGACACGTAACTGGCATGCGTCAGGTTCCGTCCTCTTGTCTAACTGATCCTAATACTAACAGTATCCAGATGATTTTTTAAAAAACACTTTGAAAACATGACCAGAAGTCTCTCCAATCTGTGCCTACCTCAGCTTCAGCAGGGAGCCACGTGGCCCGGACAGGATCTGTCACAGAAGTCAGCGTAAGGGAAAGCAGCTGCGGCCACAGGACATCTGTAGAGTGGCCAGCGAGAGTGAGAGCTGGGCCAGGTGTGTCTATTAGGCTGCATGGTAATAGGGCCTCATAGTGACTGCAGCAGTCAAGAACCTCCTTTTTCTAAAAAGAAGAAAGCTAGAGAGGGTGACATATCACTGAAGGGAAGAGGGTGTGACAGTTCCCACCTCCTGCTCACTGTCTGAGAGAGCATGCCTGCTGGACATGGGGCAGTGGTGGCCATCAGGCTCCTGCCGTTGTTGTCAGAATTTCCTTGGGAGTCTGAAGCCTACAGTCACAGTTGATGAATGATGCTTTCCTCTTGATTCAAAACATAAGACAACGTGAGATATAAAAGTGTTCTCCACTTTCTCACTCAGCCAGCCAAACCCACTGCACAGGGGAGTGATGTTGCATGCACTTCTGAGCCAACATACTTTGAAGGAGAATGACACCTGCCAGTCTTTCTCCTACAAAGGAGACCATGAGCCATCTCGGTCCTGTTTGCTGGTGTGGACCCAGCTGGGTCTGACCTTGGGCCAGCTGTATGCACCTCTGTCCAGCCAACGGTGAGCAGGTCACACCTAGTCTAAAGTTCCATAAACAGTGTAAGGCTTTCACCAGACCCAGAGAAAGACCAGAGCCTCTCTGCTCTGTGGAATTTGGCAGCCTCTGGGCACTGTCATGGGGGACCTTGTCTTAGTCAGGATTTCTGTTGCTGTAGTGAAACACCATGACCAAAACGCAACTTGAGGAGGAAAGGGTTCCTTTGGTTTATACTTCCACGTCACTGTTCATCATTAAAGGAAGTCAGGACAGGAACCCAAACAGAGTAGGATCCTGGAGGCAGGGGCTAATGCAGAGGCCATGGAGGGTGCTGCTTACTGGCTTGCTCACCATGACTTGCTCAGCCTGCTTTCTTCCTTTTTCTTTTTTTTTGTGGGGAGGGGGGCATTGAGACAGGGTTTCTCTGTAGCTTTTTGGAGCCTGTCCTGGAACTAGCTCTTGTGGATCAGGCTGGTCTTGAACTCACAGAGATCTGCCTGCCTCTGCTTCCCGGGTGCTGGGATAAAAGGCGTGCACCACCACTGCCCGGCTTCAACCTGCTTTCTTATAGAACCCAGGACCACCTGCCCAAGGATGGCAGCACTCACCATGGGTTGGGCCCTCCCCCATCAATCACTTAATTAAGAAAACTTCTTACAGCTGGATCTCATGGTCGCATTTTCTCAATTGAGGGTCCCTCCTTTCAGATGATTCTAGCTTGTGTTAAGTTGACATAAAACCATCTATCACAGACCTTCTACGATGACAGAAATGCTTTTCGCACCTTCCAGTCCAGCCACCACCAGCCATGTGTGACTCTTTGCACTAGACACATAGTGCAAATGCCTGAGGAATTGAGTCCTCAATGTTGAACTTTATATGGCCCTGATCAAGGGAACACCCATGAGCACCGCACAATGTCACAGCTGCTTCCAGCCATCATTTTAGGACAGAGTACACATCCAGCTGAGCATTTGATCAAGGCGAATTCCTGGCTAGCATGTGAGAATTATCTGTCTCAAATGGAGTTTATGGCCACAGTTCCTTAGCTCTATGCAGCTAAGGAGAGGGGATCACCTAGAGCAGTTGTTCCTAAGACAATATCACCTCAAGGAACCTTGTAGCTCCTGGAATAGACCTGTCATAGGGTCACATGGTATGGAATAAGTCACCTATTCATGGCGGTCCGTAGACGGGTGGCGGACTGATAGCTAGTGTCCTATCTATAAAGCAAACTATGTCGGTGCAGGAACTCTGGTGCCACAATGCAGAAGGCACCGAGGCATCTGTGGAGTTTGATTTGGATGGAGCCCTCAAGGGAGGCCTTCAAACCACCAGAACTAGGCAGGATCATGAGGAAGGAGGGACCTGGGAGAAGACCGTACAGTAGATGTGTGAGCAGCCACTGTGGGGGTGGCAGCCTTTGGTACCCCATCACAGAGACATGCCCCCAGGTAAGTTTCATGTGTACATAGTATGCTCCAAAGTGGTTCTCTCTGCTACCTAAAGCCCTGGGGGACAGTAACTCGCTTTGTGGCGTCATCTGTGTGGTCTCAAGCTGCAGCCCTGGTGGCAGTGCCTCCTTTCATGGTTTTTCCTGTGTGACCTCAAGAAAAGAGAACAAAAGAGCTGTTTACCTTTGCAAAACCCTCACAGCAACTACTCTCCAGTCACATGGCTGTCTTATCCAATCGCAAAGGACCCCTCCCAGAGCATACAGGAACACTCCTAGAATGTATCCTGTCTTGAAACACAGAAGCCATATGCGTGTGACTGTCCCAACTTCTGCAGATAGGCTTAGCCAAGACTTGCAAATATGCTTAGGAATGAGGCCAGAGGTTGATGTCCTGTTGCTTATTGGATCGGGAGTTTGCTTTGAAAACAAGACCCAGCATTTTGCAACATGTCTTTGGAGATTAAGGAAATGCAGATGGGGGTTAGGGGTCACTCCGTGACTCCTCCAGGCAGCTGAAAGGAACATCTGCCCATCTTGAGCAACAACAAAGTAACTGGGTTTCAGTCAAGGCCACTTCATAAACTATTCTTGAAGCGACGTCTATAGAAAAAGTCATTAAAGCTGGCAGCCTGGCTGGTGATGGAGTCTGGCGTGTCTCAGGCAGCCCCAGTTGAGAGCAGCTGAGGGCTATGTCAGCATTATGCAGTGTGACGTCCCTGCATTAGGCAGCTTGCCTGTACTATTTAGTCTCCCAATCAGGCACAAAATCAAGTTTGCTGATGTGTAGCTCTCACTGGAACACCTGCTGATTCCAAAATGCATTCTGATCAGAAAGGCCTGTGAATTCCACCCCCCCCTTAGCCAGGGCCCAGTGTGTTAGTTCCTGGAGTTTTCTGTGGTTTTATCTTCCCTGTCTATTCTGGGGCCGTGGCAGACCACGTATGATTGTACTGTGCGAAGGGGGGAAAGCAAGGCTATGTTTAGATTGTGCCTGTGTGGCCGGCGGACAGCAGAGTTGGAGTTTGAATTCATGGCAGCTGGTGAGGGTGACAGCCTCTTCCACAGAAAGAAATGGGACCTAAACGGTCACATGACTCCTCATGCCCAGCAGCTGATAAGAGAACAAGCTGTGGTTTGGACCCAGGCCTCCTGGCTCCATTGGCGCTTTCAGAGGAACTGATAAACTCTGGTTCTCCCTGCCATCTGCTACAGTTATTATGTTATTGGGTCTTTGGTACTTGTTTGTGTTCACTTCTGAAAACTGTCACCATGATACATAAACTTAGAGTCGTCCTGACAATCAAATCAGACCAGTCCCAGGGATTTTTATTCTAATCAGTTTTGGCTACTAGAAATAATTTTAATTAATCAGTGTTTTAGTTGAACCTTGTAGTGTGACTTTCCCTGAGGTGACATAAGCCAATGTTTTCTCACCCCATATAGAGCACCAACAGACAAGACAAACAATTCCACAGAGGTTCAGGTTGGTGAACCAGAGGGTTTATTGGGGTTACTTACAAAAACATAGATCCATCAACAGCAGCTACGTGACCGAAAAGCTCACTCCAACCTGTGTAATTAATCATAAAAGCTTCATCCTGGCAGCTCTCTTCATGATATGCTGACAGCTTTACAGTACTTACTGCTTGTATACCCTTGAGGAGGGAGTAGCCTTGTGAATTTGGTGTGTTTCAGGAACTTCCTGAGACTTGTGAATTGCATATATCCTGAGTCTTTCATATAATATTTTTATTAACTCTTTGAAATTTTATATATGCATACAATGTATTTTAATCATATTCAGTTTCCACTGCTTCCCCTAATTCCTCCAGAATCCACTCCCACTTCAACTTGATACCCTCTTCTTTATAACCCACTCAGTCAAGTTTGTGCCGCTTACATAAAAATGGGTGTGGAGGTCACCTGCTGAAACACAGTTGACCTACCATAGGTCACAACCCTATAAAATTGACTATACCCCCTGAAGCAGTCATCAACTGCCAATTAAAAGCTCCTTAGCTAGGGGTTAGAACTCATGAGCCCCTCCTCCCTCCATCCTGGGATGCTGACTGGCTTGATATTGTGTTGGTCTTATGCAGACAATCACATTTGGTGTGAGTTCATGAGAACATCAGTCCCATGGTACCTGGATGATACTGTTTTCTTACCCCTTCCTCTGCCATACCCTCACATCCTCTTATTTCAAAGATGGAATGTTTCCATTCAGAGGGCACTGTGCTATAACAATATATTTGCATCCATGTTTCTGTACATCTGAAAACCAAAAGGTCATAATGAGCAGATTTGTTTACATAGAAATCTTTTCAAAATATCAGGGTAGGAACTCTGTACTGTTCCATACAGTGGCTTGAGTTTTTCTCTCCACCTGAATTTCAGGATTTTGCAAAATAAAAAGTTCACCTGATCTCTGGAACAGCCATGCAGGCCTGAGACGGGGATTCTTGAATCATGGTTGGAACCCGTGAGAAGACAAGTTGAAGACTCTTTTTCCATTCAGCATTTGCTCTCTCCTTCAACAAGAACTGTTGCTTGGGAGTCCACGTGGGTACCTCATGTCCCAGGGAAGGAACCTAGACCACTCAACTTCTTCCTCGCCTGGGTCCCTGCTTCTTCACTCCTCTCCCTCCTCCAAGCAGAGTCAGTGTCCTGGACCATGAAAGCAAAGCCAGTGGGCTGGGATGAACCAGGTTTCCACACATGCTGTCCCCTGAGAAGTCAGAGCTCCCATCCAGAGTGGGCAGAGGAGCTCTGGCATCTCCCTAGCTCCAGGTTGGATGTAAATTTTACACACAGAAGAGAGTGGTGAAGCCAGCCTCTTCCTTTGGAAATGGGTAGGAGGGGCTCCCTGACCCTACAACAAATCCCTGGAGTCTAGGGTATCACTATGGTACCAGCATCCTATACCATTTCAACCTGCGAAAGACAGTGTCTCAGCTGCCCACAGAGCAACTGCAGACTGGGCATGATGAAGAGACCGACCATGGCCTCCTCCTGACCCTGCAGTGAGGACAATCTCCCTGGGATTGCTGGGGTCAGATGCATACTGTGTTTGGTCATCATAATTGATGACCATATTTCATAATCATAAAGGAAGCTCTTCAGTCAGATCTGTGCATCCGTGACTTCACTAGTCATCATGAGAAGAATCATTCTCTATGGCCAGGCAGAATGAGCGAGCACTAAGGTAAGGGGGAGCCTTCATGATGGCACTCCCGGAAATGGCGTTGAAGTATGAAGGGGGAGATGGCAGCATGAGAGCACTGTGACAGATAAAGGTCCACCCCAGATGTTGGACCTCGTCCCCCAGCTGACAAACATGTCAGGCAACATTCAGAGGGGGATCAAGTGGCAACAGGAAACCAGATCACTAAGGTGTTGATTGTCCAATGAGATTTTCCATGGCTACCGCAGTGGGTATATGTCATCAGCAGCCATTTTGGTGGCCAGAAAAGTCAGAAGGATCTATAGCCTGGGCTCAGATCTTAGCCAGATCTTTTGATGTTTCTTAGCCAACTGGTGAGTTTAAAGGCTTACTTCCAGGAGTATGGGTGACTCAGGCATCTGAAACATGCAGAGCCCCACCCCAACATGGGTGATGACTCATGAAAACTGTCTCTAGGATCCTCAAACCCAGCCAGCCTCCAACCTTGTAGGATACTTTACAACCTCTGAAGACCACATGCAGCTGGAACCTCGGGTGCGGGTCTGATGCCACACCCCCATTTCTGTGACAGAATGTGAAAGGCTTGTTGTTATGAGTATCTATGTAAGTAGGGACAGCTCCTCCTATTGCAAAGTGAACAGCCAGTGTTATATTCAGAGGACAAGTGTCCACAACAGGAGAGAGAAACAAAGCTGCTTCCCACCCACCACTGCTCTTACCAGCTTCCAGATTCTGCCACCATTCCCACATACTAACAGGAAGAACCCCACTTTCATTTCTGTGACTGAGGGAGGCCACTGAGTGAAAATGAGCAGCTGTCTCCCTACATCACCGTTTCCACAGTCCTTCCACGTAGCATGGGACTGTCACGGGATCCAACCATCTGCAGCTCTAACAATCTCTGAACTGAACATCTCTGCGACCTCGAAGGGACCCTGATAGTCCCTGCTTGTGGAATGCTCCATGCTAGTCCGTGCTTATGGAATGCTCCATGCTAGTCCGTGCTTATGGAATGTTCCATGCTAGTCCGTGCTTATGGAATGTTCCATGATAGTCCGTGCTTATGGAATGTTCCATGATAGTCCGTGCTTATGGAATGTTCCATGATAGTCCGTGCTTATGGAATGTTCCATGATAGTCCGTGCTTATGGAATGTTCCATGATAGTCCATGCTTATGGAATGCTCCATGCTCTTTGCCTACTTTCCGGATTCTTTTGTTGAGCTTTCTCTTCCCAGTTCCTCAGTGGCTTTCAGGAGAGTTGGGATTTTGTGGGTGATGTGAGAAGCAAACTGCTCCATTTGTTTGTCATTTGGCTTCCACTTTGACCCCCACCCAGGAAAAGTGTTTTTAATGTAGTCAAGTTTATTGGTCTTTTACAGAGCTCTTAGATCCTGACTCACTGCTAGTCCTCACCCCTCAGTGATGCTAAAGGAGTTCACTGTTTGCTTCTAGCGCTGTGAAGCTTCCCTTTTACATGGCACCTTTGGAAATCTGAAGAGCAAGTCTACCTTAGGACAGGGGTCGAGGATTCAAACCTGTGACATAGTGTAAGTTGTAGGTGGACTTTTCTTTCCTGCCCACCAGTTCTCAAATAACCAACACAGAAACTCAATATTAATTATAAATGCTTAGCTAATAACTCAAGATTATTTCTAACTAGTTCTTACAACCTAATGTAGCCCATTTTTATTAATCTACATTCTGCCATGTGGCGTTACCTCTTTTGTCTTGCACCTCTTGTTTCCTCTCCATGTCTCTCTGGTGACTCCTCTGACTCCGCCCTTTTTCCCAGTGTCCTTTAGTCTGGTTTTTCCGCCTAACCTTATCCTGTCCAGCTATTGGCCGGTCAGCTTTTTTATTAAGCCAATCACAGTGTAATTTATACCATGTATAGGACACCCTTTTTTGTTTACTATTTCTTAAGAAAATGCTTTATTCCAATGCATGCCTGTGTGTGCATGTGTGCATGCCTGTGTGTGTATGTGTGTGAACATGTTTATGTGGATATGTATACATGTGGATGTACATGAATATGTATGTGCGTGCATAAGCATATGTGTGCAAGTCAAAGAGAGACCAGTTTCAGGCATCTTCCTGGATCACTCTCCCTATGATTTTTGAGACAAGGTCTCTCACTGAACATGGAGCTTGGCAATTTGCTAGACTTGCTGACCATTGAGCACAAGGAATCTGCCTGTCTCTACCATGCCAGCACTGTGGTGACAGGTGTTTGGTTTGTTGCTGTTACGTGGTGCTGGGGATCTGAATTCAGGCCCTTGACCCTTACGCCTTTATTTCCATAGACACTTTAAACAGTAACAACAGTGTTGAGAAGCTTTTCCTTCTTTGTATTGTCATGTTCTCTAAGAGGACTCTCTTTGATTTTGAAACCATATTTTTTCTGGCCACATCTCTGGGCTTAGTGTGATTTTGTGTTTCTCTTCCCACTGGCTATAGAAAGAGGAAGGCTGAGAGCTACCTGCAAGTCCTGCCTGAGGTTCTGGAGCACAGCCCTACCTTCCTTCCCTTTCTCGTTATAAAAAGATTTCAGTATTTTACCTCACTTTCCCATTAATGCGTGTAACATCAGATTAAATTTTCTGGCCATGGTGGCAGAATATAAACAAGTAAGCAACACGAAATTGGTTCCTGGTGCTATAGAAACGCTCTCTGCAAAGTGATTTGTTTCATTTAAGAGTATTTTTTTTCTTCTTTCTTTCTTTTTAAACATAGAGTAACTGTAATTGCCTTGCCAAAGGGTATGAACACTTTACAGCTTCTCAGATTTTTGCCTCATTTATTTCCTAGGTCACACTCATTTATAAATGCCCTTAAGTAACAAGAGAGCCATGCTTTGCCACACGGTGACCTCAGAGCACACTTTAATTTTTGATGTCTCTGTTTGGCTCTAAGAAATATTTCAACTTCAATTTATAGCCGATTTTTTTTAAGTGGGTGGACTGGAAAGGATGTCTCGTGGCAGACCTCTCTGATGTCTATATTCGGATCCCTGCGAGAATCTTCAAGGTTTCTATCTCCCTAACTGACTCTTTGTAGACTGGACCGCAAGTCCCACTCAGACACTGCGGATGGCTTTTTATGTGTGGCAGGCTGCGTTATCTATAACCCCTCAGCCAGAGGAGCACCTACAATCCTGGGGTGCAGCGAGTGTGTGCCTCTCAACCTGTCATCTACCAGAGTTATTTTCAGGTGGAGTGTTGGCATTCACAGGCATGACCTATGCATTGCCAAATGAGGTGCCCTCTTCTGAGCAAGGTTCCTGTGTTAGAACGCTTTAGGTTCAGTGAGGGGGCCCAGTGAGCAGAAGCACCTGCTGTACAACACTGACTCCCCTGGGACCAATGGGGGAAGTAGAGAGCCAGCTCCTACAAGTTGCCCTCTGACCTCCACACCTACACTGTGGCATGTGTGCACAAGTGTTTTTGTGTGTGTGTCTTGTGCCGCATGTGTGTACTGCGTGCAGAGGGCGGTCAGATGCCATATAGGTGCTGGTAATTGAGCCCAGTGCTCTGAACCACTGAGTCATCTCTGTAGTCACACTGAGGCACATGTGTGCCTGCACACGCGCATGCGTGCACATACACAGACACACACAAACACACACAATGCTAATAAATAAAATGAAAAATTAAAGTCACAAATAACAAAACTAAGATTAGAGCATGAATATACACTAATGTCCTGCGGGTATCTCTCAATTTAGTGAGAGAATATGTGGTTGCTAAGATGGCACTGTGTATTTCTCAACAGAAAGTTACAATCATCCCACTACTTCCCAGATGAATAACGTTAACGTCCAGTCACACTGTTTACATCAAAGACTGTGGTGTGCATCTGTTATAGTAAAACTTACCATTGATTTGCTTTCTTAAACTTTATGTTTTAAAAATAAGGAAGTCGGGCTCACCACTTTGTGAATTGTATTTCTGAATTCTATTTGCTTGTGAGACAATATTCAAGGGCAGCTGTCTTAGCAGAAGCCCTCTTTGACTGCTAGAGTCTGGAGCATGCATTCCAGGATCAACCCATTGCTGAAATGTACAATAATCCCCTAAACAAATAAACATTAAGAGAGAAGGCTGGTGGGTTAAAGTGAGGAAGCCTCTGATTTGTGTTAAAAGGAATCCAGACAGGACAAATAGTTTACAGAACAATTATCATTGCTTTTGTGACGCTGATGTTCATTCCATTTCTGAGTAGACGTCTCTAGCGCAAAAAGTAAATCCTGGCCTTTGGGCCTCGAGAATAATGGAACCAGGTTTTACAGCAAACAGTAATTCTCCTCTATGCTTTGGAAGCCATTGTTTTTTTAATATTACAATGAGGCGTTGTTTAAAAACTGTTTATTAAGCCCATAAATAAGATGTCATTTGGTAATTAAGTGCAGTTATATTGCAAATGTGCTCATGATTCCTCTCAGTAGAAAACACCAATGCAATTTGGAGAAAGAGCTAAAAGGCTGGACACCTGAGTTCAGACTCTCTGCTCTCAGGACTCACGTTGCACTACCTGGAGACATCTAGGGACAGGTGTCTTTTTGAATTGTGGTTTTGAATCAATTGGGACTTTTGTTTCTAAACATACTTGTATATCTGACAAATCATTGATGCTATTGATGTTGAATCTGCGGATCAGAGAACCAAGAAGAATCACTTGTGTGTTTGTGTGTGTGTGTGTGTGTGTGTGTGTGACTGTGTGTGTGTGAGTGTATTGCATGTGTGCGTGTGTGTGTGTGCAAGCACATGGACATACTGATAGTGAAAAGAGTTAATGAAACCCTGAATAACAGCTTGAGGCTGTGGAGAAATAGATATAATGGGTTTGGGTAAATTTGGGTTATTTTAGGGCATTCAACATATTACCCTTGACATGAGTATCTCAACCTGAAGCAATATGTTTAAGCATAGAGCTATGAATGGCACTTGCAAGGTACCATGTATGGGTGTGTCTGGCCAGAGCTGAGGAAAGGGTCACGTGTGACAGTGGCAGCCCCTAGGAACACTCTTTCAAGAAATGCTGATAAGAGCAGCTCTGGCCTTATCGCTCTCCGCTGTTTCCATCACATATATGTATTCTTCGCTCCCCCTTTTTCCTAAGTTACCACTTTCTTTCTCCTACATTTTACTACCTTTTATCTCCATTCCCGTTCAGACACCTCCCATGACACAGCTACAGCAATCCCCTTGTAGGAGCTATCAGACAAGCTCAGTAGGACCTATGAAGGTAATTTTAAAGGAAAGATGACCACAGCGTCTTTATGTGCTTCATGTGGTCCTGATATGGTCTAAAGTATCTGTTCAGTTTGTTTATCTGTTGCTCATACTAACCCTGGAGGCGCGTCTGCAGACTACCTGCATTTTACTTGTGGAAGGGGGACATTTCTAACCAAGCGAGGCACAGGACTCCTCGTATTCCTTCCTATTTGGTAATCTCCACCATGGGAATAGGGGACGTACCTCTCCTCTTTTTCTTTAAAATTTAAGTTTCTTAGATTTCTTTTGTGTGTGTGTGTGTGCATGTGTGTGTGCGTGTGTGTGTGTGTGTGTGTGTGTGTGCGTGCGTGCGTGCGTGCGTGTGTGTGTGTAGGCCAGGGGCCAACATTGGGTGTTTTTATCTACTGTGCTCCACCTTACAATTAGAAACAGGGTCTTTCACTCAACCTGGCTGACTGGACAGTGAGCTCAGAGGATCTGCCTGTCCCCCATCCCCTGTTCCTGTCCCCTGCCCAGCAATGGGGCCTCAGGCCCGTACAGCCACACCTAGCTGTGTGGGTGGGTTCAGGGGTCTGAACTCAGGTTCCCATGCTCACGCAGCTGGCTTCACCCACCCCATCTCTCCAGGTCCTAGGGAAACGTCTTCCACAGGCTCCTTCGGGTATGCGGCGACTTGTCTTCATGCCATTACAACATGAGTAGACCACAAGGGTCACATCGCTGCTTCCTTCCGTGCTCTTTGGTCTGCACTGGACTTTGTTCCCGTGTCTCCAGAGAGACAGGCCTGTCCTGAGGAGTTAGGGGACAAGTCAACTGAGCAGGTGCTCCAGGGGAAACTGAGGAAGGCGGATGACATTAGCGGAAGGTGGGAGCGGCAGAGAAAGGGTTGGTGCGATGACCATTACCGACCAACACACCCTCACAGTTGCCACTTCCAGTGACATTTCTGAGAAATGTTGGTAAGTTGACGAGTTGGCGGAAGAGCTTCCTGTCTTTACCTTTCATTCCCTCAGCTAATGACAGGGTCAGCTGGGCCCTGGAGGAAATCAGGCAGATGTCCCAGGGAAGTTCACGGCACACACCCAGTGCACAGAAATGTGATTTTATGAAACTGACAACAGACTTATAGAGCAGATGCTCTCACAAGTCCTGCTGCTGTAAAAGATTCATTTACGTTCTGTTTGCAGTGTGCAGAGACACGGGTGTGCTGTTGAATGACACCTCTAATTGCTGTTTTCTCTAATAACAAAATGCTGCTATGATTAGCTAGAGATTAAGCAGCTAAGATGATTCGTACACCCTGTGCTTGTTACCCTCATCTTCACAAAAAGAAAGACACAGCTCCTAACATTTTATTATCTGTTACATAGACTCCTGAAAACCTAGAGTGTGTCCCCTCCCTAGGCTCTCCAGAGTCGCTCTCACCTGCAGCCCCTCACTACCTCACTTGTTGTTACTGGGAGGGTCATGAAAGGTGATGGGGGACTCCACGCCTGCACGAGGAGATTCAGATCCATGCCGTGGAAACGAGACGATGCTACAGACATGTCGTGTCATCAAATTTAATTAGTCCAGCTAAATTTTTATCTCTTGCACTGTTCTTTGATGTGGCCACATTCCTAGCATAGCTGTGGGCCTGAATGTTGGGCTGAAATAAGACCTGTGAGTGGAGCTCTGATGGGCTTTTAAGATGAAAAGACATTGGCACTGTATTAAATTACATGCTAATAGAAAAATAAAACAAAAGATAAAAGGGCAGCAACGCTGAGGCGTGGTTAGATCTGGGTTGCAGAGCACAGTCTTGCAACTTATCCACTAACTACCTGTTGGGTTTTTTTAAAACCTTCCTCTGAGTTATATTAAGTGTGATGTTCTTTAATGGCTCCTACCTGACACATCGGTGCTATGGCCAGACCCTGGCTGGAAGGAGGACCCTTAGAGGCACTTCAGCCACTCCAGGACCAAGGGAACACCTCAGGCCACCACCCAGGAAGCCTTCTTTGGAGCTCAGTTACCCCTGAGTCGGCAACCACTTGCCATGCAAAGGAGAAGGCCCTTTTGTCCCTATCCCCAGCTCTGCAGCCATCTGCTGGGGTTCTTCCAGGAACACTGGTATCTACGATGATGGTTTCCCTTCATGTCCCGGTGCCCTAGACTTGACACTCAGGCTTTGTCCTTGTCCCTCATTTTTGTGTCTGAACTGGTCTGGACAGTTGCACTCTGGAGCTGACATGGGGGATTTTTATGCCTATGCCTTAGAGTGGCTACATGGCCAAGTCTTTCCAGGCACTTCCGTTTTTCTCCCAGCCATGAGGAGAGCAGCTGGGATGGACAAAGGGAGAACCACTTCTGACTTCTCTCTCTCTTTGGGGCTCATGTGCCTGTGGTTAGGGCTCTACCTAGCTAGGATTGCCAGCTTCGCCAGTGTGGTGGCAGGAGAAGAGTCAGTGGAGAGACAAGGGGATAACCATGGAGACAACGAATGTAGGTTGGGTACCGGGTGACAAAGTGAGATCCAGTCTGAGACAGACACTTGAGAGTTCCCTTCCCGTCTGAGCATCAGCTTGTGGGGACATGACATCCAGTAAAGTGGAGTTGACTGCCCCTACCATACAGAGTCATCACAGAGAGAGAGGCTCCAGCCTGGGGGTCAGAAGGAGGGAAAAGCTCACAGTGATGTTTTAGGAGTAGTAGGCAGCCCACCATTGTCAGAGCGCATGCTTCTCAAGCTCCTGAGTTCATGCAAGAAAGAGCCTGGGACAAAGATCAGTGAGGAAAACATGTAGGAAGGAAGCTTTGCATGGTGTTCAGGAAGACAGTCTGGGAGGTGGAGTGTAGGGGTGCCCAGTGGTCCCCAGCTGTGTCCCTCGTGGAGCAGAATCTAGGGGAGGAACCAAGGCCTGGCGATCTCCCAATCTGGCCTCTCTTCCTGTGACCCTAGACTGTATGTAGAGAGTTAGGACTGAGAGACCTGCCTCCACAGCTTATCCTTCTGGTAGCACTAAACAACTATTTCATGATTAATTTATTAGTTCTAATACATTACTTCACCAGGCAGTGTTACCAATTAAACATCAGATGTTAGTTTTCAAATGTTTTAAGCTAGCCCAAAATGTTCCAATATAATTGATCTACAGCTATATTGTGTGTGTGTGTGTGTGTGTGTATCTAAGTGTTGTATGGGTGCTTGTTCATATGTGGATATGAGAACACATATGTTTAAGGATATGTATCCATGTATGTACATGGGTGTAGTTGTCCAATGACAACATCAGGCGTGGTTCCTCAGGTGCCTTCTGCCATTTCTTTTTTGAGAAGTATCCCTCACCAGAACTGCTTGACCCTACATTTCCAAAGTTAGGGTTACAAGCACATGCCACATATACTTTCAATATGGATGTTAGGGTTTGAACACACAGGTTCTTATGCACATAAAACAGTTCACTGAGTGAGCTATCTTCTCAACCCGTTTTTTAAGGTCTCATAGTCTGCCTATTGGGATCCCCACACATCTACCAGTGCGTGTTATCTATTACTGTGAGTGTTCATGTAGGGAGAACAAAGTTTCTGCTCCTTAGCATCCCTGAGGAGTCACCATAGTCTACACATGTGACTGTTGACTCGGTTCAGGAGCTGACTACTAGGAAAACGACTCCTGTATCTCTGTTGCACCCCAATGCTCCCAGACTTGCATTAAATCCCATTTCTGCTTTGTCAACAGACCAACAATACTCATGGTCTCCGACGACGCAGCACTTCAATGAGGAGAGGTATTCGCCCGCACCCAGGAACATGAAAGGGTTAACTGGAAGCCGGACCCAGCCTCAGCTGTGTGCGGGTCATACCTGCGGCCTGTCACCCCCTGATGACTGCGAGCACCCCCACGACCACATGCACCATGGGCCAGATGTGCGGCAGCCCTACCTTCTCAGCCCGGCTGAGAGCTGCCCCATGGACCACCACCGGTGCTCACCCAGGAGCTCCGTCCACTCCGAGTGTATGATGATGCCTGTAATGTTGGGCGACCACGTGTCCAGTAGCACCTTCCCCAGAATGCACTACAGTTCACACTATGACACGAGGGATGACTGTACCATGACCCACACAAATACAAAGGTAAATCGCATCCCCGCCAACCTTTTGGACCAGTTTGAGAAACAGCTACCCCTGCACCGGGATGGTTTCCACACACTGCAGTACCAGAGGGCTTCCGCTGCCACCGAGCAGCGGAATGAGAGTCCAGGCAGAATCCGGCATCTGGTCCACTCTGTCCAGAAGCTCTTTACCAAGTCTCATTCTTTGGAGGGATCATCCAAGAGCAACATTAATGGGACCAAGAGTGACAGTCGGGTGGATGACCACCACAGCCACCATTCTAAACACAGCAAAAGGAGTAAAAGCAAGGAGCGGAAGCCGGAGGGCAAGCACAAGTCTGGTATGAGCAGCTGGTGGAGTTCTGACGATAACCTGGACAGTGACAGCACATACCGGACACCCAGCATGGCCAACCGCCACCACATGGACCACATCTCCCACTGCTACCCCGAGGCACTGCAGAGCCCCTTTGGGGACCTCTCACTAAAGACTTCCAAAAGCAACAGTGATGTTAAGTGCTCAGCCTGCGAAGGCTTGGCCCTGACACCGGACACCAGGTACATGAAGCGTAGCTCTTGGTCCACCCTCACGGTGAGCCAGGCCAAGGAGGCCTACCGCAAGAGCTCCCTGAACTTGGACAAGCCCCTGGTCCACCCAGAGATCAAACCTTCCCTGCGGCCGTGCCACTACCTCCAGGTAAGGCTCGGGTGACTGTAACCTCGTGCAGAAGGTTTTAGCCACTATTGACATTTGCTGTTGACAGAAAGCCTTGTATCAATGCATAGGGTACAAAGTGAAGTCTGAAGGTATGCTTGCCTTTTAGGGTTCCAAAGCAAGCCAGTGTGCTTGCTTTACCTACCTCTGGGTTGTAGCTAGAACTCTCCAAGCCCACATGAAGCCCAGAGACAGAAGGCAGACCTGTGCTCCCTTTGAGAATTGTGTTGCTGAGACATAATGTAGCCACATCTTATTTGTGTGGTGTATTCGTTTGGTACGCGGCGCCGCAAGCGCTGAGATCCTCCATGTCAGTCACTTTTGTGGGAACTATACAGCTTTCTTCCCCCTAGTTGGTTCGGAATTAGAAATTATTGCAGCCAGGAATCGCCCTGCTAAAATTCTTGGTTGTTTTTAGAGACTAAATCTCACATTCTAATATAGGCTGACCTTTCACTCAGTATGCAAACCAAGCTGGCTTTGAACTCTCAGCAAAAGACTGGTTGGGCTTATAAGTGTGCCCCCACCATGTCTGGCTTAACCTGCCATGACTTTTAAAGTTTTTGTTATTAGTATATATTAATTATACAGAATAATGGGTCTCATGACATTCTCCTACATGTAATACTTTGATAATACTTTCATCATGTTCACCCCCCGCCCGAGTCTCTTGTTGATAGTCTTGTAATTCCTGAGTATATAATGCAAGGCTCAGTGTAGTCACCACGCTGTGCAATAGATCCCTTGGATGAACTCTTCCGGTGTAACTGAAATCAGACATCTTTCTACAACCCCCAGTCCCTGCCCCAGCCCTGATAACCACCCTTTACACTCTGCTTCTATGCACCCAGCTCTTGAGCTTCCATGTGAGGAGCCTGTGTGGTGTGGAGTTTGTCTTTCTGAGTCTCATTTGTTTCACTAAGTGTACCATACCCCAGGCTTGTCCCTGTTGTAAATGGCAGTGACTCCCCACTCCCTCGGGGGTGAACCACATCTCATGCTGTATGTGCGTCCCTTCCCTGAGCCACTTGCTCCCTGGCGCACATCAGGTTGACTTCCTACGCTGTCTTCTGTGAACAGGGCCACAATGTGACTGACAGGAAATGGTTGTTGGTTGCCTTTGGGCTGTCCCTTGAAACATCATTCCAATGTGACAATCTATCCCTTGGTGCCAGGGACTTAGCAAAACAACACAAATATCCTGAACATGTAGATGATTGTGCCCAGAGGACTGCCTTTGCGTGAGATCAGTTCTCTCACGTGACAACGGTATCCCTAAGCCGTGTGGCATGTGGTGATGACGGGAAGTTGTGTCTGTGGTAAAGGTACCTGTCCCCAATGGTGTGGATGAGCTGGATTCACCGAAGGCAAAAACATATTATAGACAGTGCTGCAGGATCCCGAGCACTGTGCCATACTGAATTTTAAATAGTTGCCCTCTCTGTCTCCTGATGGCTCGCTCACCAAGAATGACAGGGGAGGCCTGAGCCTCCAAAGACACCGCCACTCCTGAGGAAGCCTCTCTAGCTCCTGCCAGCTGGTGGCACCATTAGTACAACCTCAGCACTTCAGGTTTCCTCAAAGATGTATGTACTTGATTCACAGATCTCGAATCCTACCCTATAAGAACCAAAGCTTGGCCTGGCCATGTGCTGGCTTAGAGACACACGCCTAAATACTGAGTAATGGTGCTAAACTCCGGCTGAGTCATCAAGTGGCCAATTAACGAAACAGATGAACAACTGTGAATCCTGGGAGTCAGGTGGCGGAGGTTTCCAGCAGTGCCACCTCCTCCTGGTATGTCGTCCAAGCCTCACGGGTTCTGTTTTGAAAGGAGATGCTAACCAAATTGCTTGTATAGACAGATTTATTCAAAGAGACAAATTGGTAGTTAAAGTATTATTTTTATAGCAGTGGAAAAAGGCTTAAATTTTGCTTGTCATTGGCAAACCTTAATGATATCCAAATGTAAAATGTTCTCTCTGCTTATCTAAAGGAACACAGTGAGTGAAATTGGGGCCCACTCTGGTTCTATCACTCTTGGAAAAGCGAAAAACTGGTCTGCCTTTTTTTACTCTTTGTGTCTAGGAACTCTCTGCTGCAGTGTTCCCTGAACACAAGGCAGTGCTGTTACTGTGGCATCTCACCCCACTCCAGCCCTGAGCTCTCTGCTCTGCACTTCGCCCTCACCCCCTCTTCAGACCCCTCATCCCCGAGACTACCATCCCTGGTATTGCACATGCTCTTCTCTGCCCTCTGGTTACCCTGTCCTGGGTGTCTGTTTATGGAGAATATCAATCGTTTCCAATGAGGGAGTATGAGACCACTTTTACCATCCTCTCACCTTAAACTCAATGACTCTCTGGTGGTTTTGCTTTCTCTACACCATACCCTCCCCCTACCAGGTGTGGTGGAAAGGGGCCCTGCAGACAATGTCATTGAAACTAATGATTCCATAATCCATCTCTGAAAAATCCAGGCTGCAGGGCTGGGAAGACTGCTCCTTGGGCAAAGCACTTGCCACAGAAATCTGAGGACCAGAGTTCAGATCTCCAGCATCCATGTAAATGCCAGATGAGCATGGCAGACTGCTAGTGATCCAAGCAACCAGAAGACAGAGACCAGGGGTCCCCAAAGTCAGCAGGCTAGCCTGACTAGTCAAAAGAGCAAGGTCTGGGTTCAGTGGGGAACCGCTCCCTGACATGTCATGTGGAGAGTAAGTGAAGATAGCAGTGACATCAAATTCTGGCCTCCTCTTGCATGTGCACACATGTGCAAGTGCACACCCATGAAGACACTCACAATCGTGTGTATATAAAAAAGATGCACACTGAAAGATACAGGCTCCTGCTTAGGTAAAACATCTATAATGTGCAAGCAGGCATTGAAAAGCTATCAGACACCAAGTCATTCTTCAGGTCTTCCCAAGGGCTCCCTTCTCTCCAGTGGTTCCTGGGTTGGGAGCCACACGACAGGACGCTGTCCTGTGCCAGATCCGTCATTCGCACCTTGTAATCTACACAGTGCCCTCTGCCTCTCTCTCTTCTCTCCTTCACCCTTGGCCTTCTTTTTAAATTCCTTGGTTTTGGAACCACTCTTTGTCCGGCCAGGCCCTGTAGTCTGGGCATCATGCCAGATGTTTCTCTGGCCTTCATCTGCCACAGGCCTGGAAGCTAAGCCACCAGCTTCTGGACTTCCCCGCCCCAGTGGCTTCTCACCGCTCATGTGTGCTGATTGCTCAGTATTGTAGTCAGTCACATTTCAGCCTCTCCAAGCCTCACGCCCCCTTATCAGTTCCTCCCGCATCTCCCCTGGATCTCCCTGCTCCTTTGCCTATAGCTGTAGGCAGATGCTGCTTGTTAGTTCCTGGCTGAAATAATCACACAGAAACTGTATTAATTAAAACACTGCTCAGTCTATTAGCTCAGGATTCTTATTAACTAGCTCTTACATCTTAAATTAACCCATTTTTATTATTTTGTATTTTACCACGAGGTTTGTGGTTTTTCTGTAAGGTTCCAGCTGGTGATTCCTGTCTTCCTCCTCTGGCAGCTACATGGCATCTCTTTGATTCCGCCTACTCTCTCTCTACATCTCTGTTTGGATTTTCCACCTGGCTGTACTCTGTTAATCCATTGGCCGAAGGCAGCTATTTTATTAACCAATAGCAATAAAACATATTCACAGCATACAGAGGGGAATTCCACAACATATAGCTAGATGCCAATTGGGAGAGTTGGCCAAACAGTCAGTGGCAGGTCCAGCTGTTATTTTACCAAAATGTAGTTTGCAAATGTCGACACTTCGTATCCCTTCATGGTAGCATGCAAAAGCCAAATAGCCTGGCATGGTGTGGTGCAGAGATGAGATGCCATGGAAGACAGCCCTAAAGTAAAGTCCCCCTAGTACCACATAAAACTATAGCAGGATACAGCTGAAAGAGAGAGGATGACAGTCATGGAACCCTACCTACAAAGCCCAAACAGCCTCATGTCCTCCGTTAACCTCCATTAGTCCCTCCGTGGCTAATAGTAGCCTTTGCTGGGCCTCGTTAAGCATGGCATCTGCAGGGGACACAGACCTGTCTCCTCCCCGTGTTCATGTGGACAACCATGATCTCTATAGTAAACCTGTAGGGTGAGAGGTTTGAGGAGTCTGGAAGGAAATTGTGGCTTCCACCGGGAGCCCCACCCCCACCCCCAAATACCTCATCTCCTAAGAGTCTTCCCTCACACGCCATTCTCCGTCCATTTTCGCCTCTGAACAAAGTCCTTCTTCTCTTCCCAGCTGTCCTCTATCTGTCTCGCCATATCACTTGTGGGAAGATTTATGAAATACACACATCTCCTCAGGCAGCGTTTGTCCCCGAACCCAGCTGAATGGATGTCTAGGTGCATTCAAAGGTATCCTCACAGGGCTGTCCTTCATACTGGTGGCACTAAACTTTCCCGTGGAAATGTCCCCAGTCTGGGCCTCACAAGCCCAGACTTCATTTCACAGCCAGCAATGGGAATTAAGGAAAATTTAAAGGAATGTGCCCACGGTGCTTTGTAAGGACGTGGTCTAAGAGATCCAGAAGTCTGTGCCCAGGGGCAGTTCTTTCTTTCTTTCTTTTTTCCACCCAAAACTAGAGATTTGCAGTTGAATAAAAGGACACCTTTCTGCCTCCATCTTGGGCTGGTACGGAACACATAGTTAACATTCAAGGAAGTCTTGTTTGTAAATAGGTCAAAACCCAGTCAATAGAGCTGGCGGGGAATCCTGGCCCATGTTCATCTCTGAAAAGGCTTTTGTTCTTTCATTTTCTGCCTCAGCAGACAAACTGTCTTAAGGCCAAACTTGGAATAATATGGCAGGAGTGTGGGCCATGATCCACTGCATCCTGCTCAGGGGCCAAGCAGTTCCCTGTGTCCTGAGGAGGAGACACTAGCCTTGGAGGGTACCTGGTCCCAGCCAAGGAGGTCACAATTGCTCTGCCCCCTGAAAAATGTTTTCTCCCCTCAACCGTTATGAGCAACAAACCCCTGCATCTACCATGCCTCCATCACCTCCCTCTTTGACCTCCGTATCTTCACTGACTTGGCTGTCTCCCCACCTGTAGTCTGTAACCACAGTGACCCTGCTTTCTTCAACCTCTCCAAGTGAAGAAAAGCCCTTGGGGTTTCTGTTTTGCTGGGTTTGTAGTCAGGAACAGATATGTTTTAGGTTTTCGTTTGTTTTGTTTTAACAAATGATACTCCTAAGTTTTGAAAGGTTGAGAGTGAAGGTATGGGGAAAGGATAAGAAACTGTTGTTCCCACTGAGCAGTCTGCAGTGATCTGCTTCTGACCGGTGTTTCCCTGCTCTCTCCTCTCAGATCTCCGCAGCCTGCTGCCCTCCTGAGTTCTTTCCCATCCATCCACACACTGGACCTTAGCCTCTCTTAAGCTCCTTGCCTTTAAGGGCCCGGAATGAATTCACAGTGGAAAGATGGTCTCTACTTAACATTAAAAAAATACAACTTAAAAATCCCATTTTCCCCAGTTACATTTGCTCATCCCAGCAGCATTTATACTTGCATTCACATTTACATTTATATTTGCTTCAATCAGCATTTAAGAAGAATATCGAGAAGCACACAGCCCTGGCCAATGGCTTCCACAAAGCCCCGAAGTGAACGCTGGGGCTGTTGACAGCTCTGAGCATCCCAGCAGACACCCTACACAGTCCCATCCGTCATGCCCCCTTGTTTGGTACCTCCACAGGACCTCTGTTCTATCCCTCCCCCCGCCCCTTTCATTTTGCTTTGCTCTTTTTAACTGACAGGCACTTGCTGTATGTGTATATTCAACATGTATAAATAGACAGGGGTCAAATCAAGGTGTAGATCATCTCCAGGTCCATGTCACCTCGTGTTCATCGCCTTCGAGTTCCTCTTGCTGGCTCTTCATAAGGATGGGAGGTGATGGAAGCCGCGGGCCTTCACTGTGCTCTGCAGAACACCAGCCCTTACTCCTCCTGAACCAACCCTGTTGTCCATCCTCCCTGTTCCCCTTTCCTCTCACCCTTCACAGACTTCATTAGTCACTGCTCAACTATCTTCATTTTGGACATCAATTTTTTTATCTTCAACCAATGAGTGAGACAGATGATATGTGTCTCTCTTCTCCTGACTTGTTTTATTTACCATAATGTACTCCATTTCCACCCAAATTGTTGAAAATGGCAAGATTTCTTCTTTTGCAGCTGTGTCTACTTGTGTGTGTATATCAGTGTATGTTACATATATTAATATATCATTTTTTACCCATTATTTAATGATCACCTATATTGATTCCACACTATTGGAACTAGGCTGCAGTAAACATGGTTTTATAGGTGTCTCTTTAACATCTGATTTCATTCTCTTTGGGTATATACCAGTAGTGTGATCGCTTTATAAGTAGGTCTAGTTTTGGATATTTTGTGGGGGAGGGAGGACTCTAATACCGTCTTTGATCATGGCAGTACTTGTTTACACTCCCACCAACAATGAGCAAGGACCATTGCCCTTGTGGTTTTTCTGACCTTTGGTAAAAGTCAGGCCAGGTAGGCTGGCATCTCATGTTTGTTTTGATTCCCATTTCCTTGATGATTAGCTGTTGCTCATTTTTTTCAAAGAATTGTTGACAAATTCAACAATTCAGTAGGAACTGCTCTGTTAATTTCTCCGTCTTTTGATAGGATTATTGGGAGGGTGCTCTTGAATTATTGGAGTTATTTATGTATTTTGGAATTTATTACTGTACATGGTACTGCATGGTTGTAATCCAAGATCTTGTGAGTTGGAAGCAGGAGGATTAGAAGTTCAAGGCCAGCCTTAGCTACATAGTTACTTCCAAGTGCTATCTCAGAAAGGGCAGGAAGGAGAGAGGAAGGGAGGGAGGGCAGAAGGAAGGAAGGAAGGAAGGAAGGAAGGAAGGAAGGAAGGAAGGAAAGAAGGAAGGAAGGAAGGAAAATATTCTCCTGTCGGAAAAGGAGGAACCACTAGATTGACTTATGTGATGGGGGCTAGGTAGCCCAACAGTGGCTGTCTGCACACGCAAGAAGCTGAGAACCTAGTAGCTGATGGGCTTACAAAGCTGGATGCCTCTCCAGTTCCAATCTGGTGATGGGAATCTTCAGGAGTCCTTAAGAGTTGCTTGGAAGGCTGAATAAGCCAAAGTCTGATGCCAGCTGAGGACATTAATGGCAGTGACAGCCACAGATGACAGAGCAGAAGCACTCGGCACCGAGAAGTGAAGATGGCCCGGCGAGCAGCAAGGCTTTCGTCCCTGCATCTGGGTGCCACTAGAAGACACTGACCTCTCTAAGTGATAATTTCCTCAGCTCAGATCCCTGAAAATGCCCTCAGGGATCTGCCCACAGGTGTGTCTTTTAGTTGATTCTAGATGTCATCAGGTTGATCAATATTAACCGTCACAGATGGAGAGTGTCCCGATGGTGTGTGGGTTGCTTTCTTCACTCCGTTGATTGCTTCCTTGGCTGTTCTGAAACTTCTTCATTTCATATAATCTCATTTGCTGTTATTGCTTCGATTTCCAACATGTCTGAGTCATCTGAAAACCATCTTTCACACTGACACCTGGAGTTACCCCTGTGCTTTCTCCTAGTCAAACAGTTTCTTCTAGACTTAGAGTTTCAGATCCTACATTTGGGTCTTTGATCCATTGTGAGTTTATTTTGTACAGGGTAAAAGACAGGGGTCTAGCTAACTTCATTCTAATGCATGGGGCTATCTAGTTTTCCAGGTACCACTGGTTGTTGACTCTGTCTTTTCTCTGGTATCTGTTATTTGCACCTGTGTCAATAATTTGCACCTGTCTGCATTTCCCATTTTTCTAGTCTGTCCTGTTGATTTATGTATCCATTTTTATGAGTTTACCACCATAATGCTGTTTTGATCACTGCAGTTCTGTAGTGTAGATCCTATTTCTAGCATTGCTCATTCTCACAATACTGCCTTTACTATCCAGTAACTTTTATAATTTAGGAATTTTTTTTCTGTTTTACTTTTTGGTTGTGAGCCTAGCCTTTAACAGTTGAGCCATCCCTCCAGCCCTCCATTTTAATGAATAGTACATGGATATTCTGTGGATGGTTACATTTAAATATATTAATTGCTTTGGATTGTGTTTTGGGGGTCATACATATGTTTTAATAATATGAATTGTTGTAATCCATTAATATGGGAGGTCATTCCATTTGTGCGTATGTCTATACCTGTGCATTGGTGGGGAGAGGGGGAGAGAGGGATCTTCAAATTCCTTCACTGGCCTTTTACACTTTTCATTCTAGAAGACACTCATTTCCTTCATCAAATTTTATTCCTAGATATTTTATTTTCTTGTAGATGCCATGAATAAGATCACTTTCGTGGCTTCATTATTAACAAGTTCATATTGATTTGTAGCCATGTTACTGAGTTTTGCATGCTGGCTTTTTATTCTGCAGTTTTTCTGAGTTCATTCATCAGTTCTCACAGGACTTGGGTGGAGTCTTGAGCATTTTCTGCATGGAAAAGGAGGGGTCGTTTTACTTTTCCTGGTTCCTTTCACACCTTTCGTTTCTTTCCCTGATGTAACTGTTCTGAGACCTCCTGTACTATCCAAATAAGAGTGGTTGCAATAGATAGCCTTCTTGTATTGTAGACCTTAAAGAGACATTTTCAACACCTCCCCCACCTGACCCCATGTGATGCTGGCTATGGCTTTGTCGTATATAGTCTTCACTATGTTCAGGCATATTCCTTCTGTGCTTAACTACTTGGGGGGTTATCATGAGAAGACCTAAAAGTTGTGTTTGTTGGGATAGTCAGTCATGTGATTTTCTTCTTGCCTTCTGTTAATGAAGTGGATTATTGGCTTTCATGTGTTAAACCATCCTTGCCTTCTTGAGATAAATGTCTCCTGGCTGTGCTGCATGAGCTTTAGAGGTCCATTTGGATTTGGTTTGCTATCACATTGAGAACGTTTCTCTGGGTTTCCATCAGGGATGCTGACCTTGGTTGTTTGCTTGTGCTCTGTCTGGTTTGGCTTCACAAAATGAGTGAGGTCTCCTCTTTTTCTGTTTTGGGATTACTTGGAGAGGAATCCACGTTTGTTTTTTACAAGTTTAGTAAAATACAGCACTGAATCCATCTGGTCCTGGATTGAGGTGTTTTTTTTTTCTTATTGTTTGTTTGGTTGGTTGGTTGGTTTTATTTTTCTTTGTTTAGGGATGTTTTACTGCTGGTTTGGTCTTTTTTCTTGTTTTTGGTTATGAAAGTTTCCTACATCCTTGTGGTTCAGTGCTGATAGATCATACATGTTAAGAAATTCATCCATGTCCTATAAGTTTCTCAAATCTGTCAGCAACACCATTTGTCAGTTTTTTATGATGTGCCTTGGTATTTCTGGTTACCGGTTGTAATGTGTTCTTTTTCATCTTTGATTTTGTTTTCATCTTCTCTCTTCATTCTTAATAAGCTTAACTAAAAATAGTGTTAAGCCATAAGGATAGTTTATTCATCATGCACCCCAGAAGTGAATTGGCTCACCACAGAGGTCACGCAGGTACCACCAGGGCAGTCAGGGGGTGGGTGAGTGCCCACAGAAGCCTTGCAATCTCCATGGGAACACGTGGCAAGGCAAGATCAAGTGAGGACAGGATGGTTCCATTTGGATGCTAAGTTTTGTTCCCGAGTGTCTGCAGCAGAGGGGCAGTGACCTCAGTGTGGGACCCACTGGAGAGAGTAGGGTGAACACTCTGGTTTTATGAAGTTGCTATGAAAGATGTGTTTCAAAGTTACCTACTGTCCCTTGGACCTGACACCCTGAATAAGGCTGTGTTGCCATGGCTATCAAGACCATGAAAGTCAAAGCCTCAAAAACACTGAAAGCCAACATGTCTCACACACAGGGGCACAGAGGCATCCCTAGGGAAGAAGACAGGTGCCACACAAAGGAAACAGTGAAGCCCCAAAGCAATGGGTCACCTTAAGCAAAGTGTCCCCCCACATGGCCTAGTAAGAAAAAGCCAGACCATAAGTACCATCATTTTAACCTTGACTCAGAGATATGGGGCTCGCATCAAAGGTTCTTCCTGAACATCCTCCAGGAGTGCTAGGAACATGTCCCCTCCATAGTATAGTAAATAAAAGGGATATGAACCATGGCCCCCACCTTATCCTTGACTCAGAGCTGTGGAGCCTATGTCAGTAGTCTCCCTGCCTATTCTCCACAGAGCCACCTGGGTACCCGGGCCAGGCCACCTAAGGCCCAGCTTTCTCACACAGAACAGATGTGAGACTCAGCTTGTGTCTCCTGTCATCTCTGACTCTTGTCACAAGAGATTGTTTACCTGCAATGTTCCCACAAGCTCTTATCCTTTGTTGCCCTGAGCCGGGGTACCACAGTAGCTGCTTTGAGTCCTCCAGCACTAAGCAAGAGTTGATTGGAGTTGAGCACTCAGACCCTCTCAACGCTGGCCTGCTGTGGAGCTGCGTTTACTGCCTCAAGAATACTTTCAACCCACACAGGCTCCAGTGGGCCTCATTTCGTGTGTAATGATGCCCAAAGAATGACTCTCCAAAAAAGCACTGGAAGAGAGACACATGCAAACAGAGGGGGAAAGAAACAGGCAGAGACAGACAGACAGACGAGACAGAGAGCTCCGGGGGAAAGGAAGGACCGTTTGGCCAAGAGCTAATGAGTGAAAATGACTTTTGAGTAGGAAGCTGATGCCCATCCTAGAGGGATGGGTTATGCATATACTTAAGCTCTGGTGTATCTATGGAGATGAGAATTGTTCATTCACACCATGGTGTAGAAAGAGACACAGCCATGGGTCTGAGACCGGCCTTCATAACTAATCCTTCTCCGCGTGGTTTCTTAGTGTCTGTGGGTACTCCTTCCCAGCCCTGGATGCCCTACATTCTGCCGTTTATATCCGAAAACCTCTTATAGATCTCTCCGCTCATCTGCTAAGCTCTGGGCATCAGTCAAAACTCGCCAGCACAAACCAGATCTCCACTTCTCAGCTTGACTAGGGAGACTAGGCCTTGGAAATCTTCTCACAGCCGGGAGCCCCGCACAAAACTCTTCCTGTGTGCTTCCCAGATTTCTTGCCCTTGCGATACATGCATGCATCCTCTTCTAGCTTCCTTTGTGTGGGCTATAGAACACTGATAAACAGTGATGTAGGAGAGGAAAGGGTTTATTTCCGATTACCCCTTCCCAGGTCATAGTCTATCATTGAGGGAAGTCAGGGCAAGTGGAATCTGAAGGCGGGGCTGCTCGCTATTCCATGCAATATTATCTCCAACCAAGGAACTCACTCACAGCCAAGGAAGTGCAGAAGAAACCATGGAGGAATGTTGCTGCCTGCCTGCCCGCCAGCCCGCCTGCCCACTGGCTTGTTCTCTATTTCATGCTTAAGTAGCCTCCTTATACAGCCTAGAACTACCTGCCCAGGGAATGGTGCTACCCACAGTGGGCTAGACCTTTCTACACTAATCAACAATCTTTCATAGGCATGCCCACCAAGCACCCAGAGAAAAACAATTACTCAGTTGAGACTGCCCTTTCGGGTGATGCTAGGCTGTGTCAAGTTGACAGTTAATGCTATCTACACCTTTTACTTTCTTTCTCTGCCCATGTAATTCTTACTTACCCGACATTCAACATCTCTCGGAGTATTCTAAAACAAAACTCATGAACCTATCTAGATGCACATTACTGACAGGGGAAGCATAGGGCGGAGAGGGGGAGTCTTATCGCTGGTGGTCTTATTGCTAAGATAAACGAAATAAAAGTGAAGTAACTTTTAAGTAGAAGTATTTCAACCTAAGAAAGTTGGGGTACAGCAACTCTGCAGAATGAAGTGTTCTCGTGTTTGTTTCTGAGCGAAGGGTCACTGTAATTGGAGTTACAAATTAGACCAACAAAGGAGTGTTGTAATGAGGACTTGGGCTCCAGCGAAGCTCTGCCAGCCCTGGGGGATTTGGAAATGGTAAACAGTTCCTGGTAAATTGCCAACCAAGCAACGTTCCCCTCGGTTTACATGGTGGCTATATCCTAGAAAAATAAAACCCATCGCTCATTAAAATTGCCAGCAAGAACAAAAAGCCCGGCTTTTCACACAGAGCCTCGCAAGGCCTAAGGCAAGCTGACTCAGGTTTGTGCGGAATGCAGGCAGTCGTTCCTTGGGTGAGGCTGCCCGCGACCCCCTTCAAACAAGTATCTTCGGACCCCTGGGCAATAGAAAAGAACTCCCTGTGTGGATTGAGTTTCCCCAGATGGGTCTCCAGAACGTCTGGTGACTCCTCCCTGGGAGGCTCTGCTTAGGTCCCTGTCATTCATCTGTCCTCAGTGCACAGCATGCAAAGCCCAGCTGTCTTCCTCCGCCACTCTCCCCTGTGGCTCATGTACTTGATACTTGTTTAAAACACACGCACACATGTTGCTGACAGAATGAGGAAAATGTTTCCTGAGGGAGAACACAGCTTTGGATGGCATTTCTCTTTAGTTCACCTGAAAAGAACCTTATTATAAAATTCTTTGCCTTGCCAGTTGAAAGAAAGAAAGGATGTGTTTAGTGTTTCGTGTTTAAGATGTTCTTCAAGTACAGCATCACAATGCACACAGATGTCAATCTCAGGAGAAGGCTCCTTTTATAGAAATGATCAGCGCCGCTCAGCACTGGCGTGCTGGTGATGATTCGGGTAGCTGATCGCCTTGGCACAGTGAAGGCTGGGGTTGGCTCTGCAGGGGCTGGATGCCTCAAACTTGTTTCCCGGAGGCTGGGAAGCTGCCACTTGCGCGTGCCAGGTGCGCACTTGGCCACTCCTCTGCGTTCTGCTGCGGGTTTTAGCGTTTCCACCATAAGGGGAAGGTTTATTTACTGAGACTTGGTGGCTTTTCATAGCCCAGGCATATGCTCTGGAAATCGACTGTTCTACGCTCCTTCTGTATTGAATTTTTTTCTGTCAAAGGCTGTGAAATTGGCTTCTTAAATCAGAAACAGAAACATACAAGCTGGCCTCATTTGTTAGTTAATTTGTAGGCTGCTGGGGAAAAAAAAAAACAATCTTTACCTTGCTCTTTATGGAAACATGTTTTTGGTTCCAAAAGGGGAAAAAAAAACTCTCTATAAATTGACAATGTGAGCCTCTCCTTTGGTGGCAGCTGGCCTCTCGCCCCATCTGTCCTTTTCCCTGTAACCACCACCTGAATACCTGAATGCTCACTGAGAGATAAAGGATGCAAGCTTTCCTGGCCCAACCAGGAGCTGGCCACCAGTCCCTTTCTATGCTGTTTCTCTGCTTGCACCGTTCCTCTGGCCAAACTCAGGCATGGTGACCCCCGACACCTCCTTTATTCAGGAGCCTTTACTGGCCACAAGTCACCAGCTTTCCCTGGAACTGCCACTCACCCGAACCTTCTTTTAGCCTAATCACACTCTAATTCGTCACCCTCCAAGTATGTCACCTCCTCTGAAATGTTGTGACATCGAGGGCTCGGACTAAACTAATACAATGTCAATAAACAGGGGAATCCTTGAAAAGTCCTTATCCCCCTATCCCATTGTGGACACCTGCCATGCACCTTACTACTACGCTAAGGCAAGTCTGCCAGCTTTCTATGTCTTTCCCGCTGCCGCAGTTTGAATATATCCCTGAGTTCATGAGTTGGGAAGTGAGTCCTCAGATTCACCTCTGATGGTATTCAGAGGTATCCCTTTGGGGTGATATGTGCTGGGCGTGGCCGTGCTGATAGTGCATGCATGATGTAATTAGTGGTCTAAAAGGGGCAAAGGAGAGGCTTGTTTGTCCCGTCTCACAAAAGGCCCTCGCCAGACACGGAACAGATGCCAGCAGCGTGCTTTTGGACTTCTAAGCCTCCAGAACTACAGATGAAATCGACTTCTTTATAACTTACTGCATCTGTGCTACTCAGGGATAGGCCAGGAAACAGGCCATGATGCCTTCGTAAGCATCTTCTCATAGCTCAGGACAGATTCTTCTGAAATTCAAACAGAGTTCATGTGCAGCCATTCCCGAAGGCACACTGCCATCCTGACTCCTTCCCTTGTCCGGCTGACTGACGCACAAGGTTTACACAGAGCCTCAATGGGCTGGCACACCCTGGCAGAAAAACAGGGACACTGGTCATGGTGTGAACACCCCAAACACTAGTCCTGGGGTGAACATCCTGGGTTACTGGTCCTGGTGTGAACGCTCGGGGACACTGGTCCTGTTGTGAACAAAACAACCAACCAAGGACACTGGCCATGGTGTGAATACCCCGGGACACTGGTCCTGGGTTAACATCCTGGGATACTGGTCATAGTGTGAACACCCTGAGACACTGGTCATGGTGTGAACACCCTGGGACACTGGTCATGGTGTAAACACCCTGGTCTTCTGGTAAGTGCCACAGAGATAGCATTCCTCAGCCTGGATTTCTAGTTTGATGTTACTGAAGAGGCCTCCAATAAGAAAGCACCAGATTAGAGCTGTCAAGTGCCCCAAGAGTGAACTCTTCACACACCCTATGTCATTTCCCCGGTGTTCAAGCATAGCCACATCAAGACGCAGTATCTCCCTGTAAACCAAGATTCGCCATCACTGGGTCAATACCTATTTTATGCTGAACAAAAACCCTCCATGTCAGTCTGCCTAAACCTTCAGCTGCTCCAGTGTGTGATCAGTGTGGCTTGTGCTTTGACGCGGTCATTATAATTTTACCAAGCTCTCTTGGGATGGACTGCATTTTTCCTCAGACCTGTGCATAGTGTGGCATAGAGCCAGGCCATTAACATGTTAGAGCACTCAGCGTATTAGCATCAGCACCTACCCCAGCTCACGCGTAGGGGGAGCCCCTAGCATTCTGTCTGTTAAGCCCCATCCTTGATCCAAGATCTGCGTCTAACAGTGTCAAACCCAACTACAAAATTGGTGGGCTTCATTGTGCCTATATCTAACCAGATAGAGCCAGCTGAATCATACCCCCTTAGATCTTGTGAGTATTATGTTGTCCCTTGCCCCACAGGATGAGTGGTAAATACGAGATCCGCCTGACCAGCCTGAGGTACAGAGTGGGAAATGAGTGCAGAGAGGCTCCTGACTACAGTATGGAAGATATGGTAGCCCCACTTAGGTCTGTAGACCACTGTCAGCACTCAGAGAGACATAGAGCCTGGGGACTGGCGCCTGGGCCTCAGCTTCCTTTCTTCATGACTCCGGGTGTGGAGACTAGCTGTAGGACCAGTCTGCAGTGTAATGGGATCTCCAGACACAGCACACCATGCTATTCGGGGAGGAGCGCCGGTGCCTTCTGCTTAAGAGCCTGTCATCCCATCAGCCATCTGGGTCTCTGTGAGAAAGGCCAGAGTGCTTGGCTTCACACAGTGCTGGGGCTAGAAGGAAAGCAGGATCCTTCTCCAGCCAATTTCAGAACATTACTGAAAATCTCAACGTTTTACAATGAAAACATCGCTTTGAGGACTTTTTTTAAAAATATTTATTTATTTATTATGTATACAATATCCTGTCTGTGTGTGTGCCTGCAGGCCAGAAGAGGGCACCAGACCCCGTTACAGATGGTTGTGAGCCACCATGTGGTTGCTGGGAAATGAACTCAGGACCTTTGGAAGAGCAGGCAATGCTCTTAACCACTGAGCCATCTCTCCAGCCCCACTTTGAGGACTTTTTAAGTGTGGAGTTTTGTCTCCATCACTAGCATCTAAGACCCTCTTTCATAACCAGGGTTACCCTTTACTAGTCTTTGGGGCTACTGGCAGAATCGCCCAGACTGGGCCACTTGCCTTGCCAAGGAGCTGTGCTGAGTTGAGGGGCGGGCTGCTGTTCTGAGAAACATCATGCTCACTCCTGTGAGATTTAGCTCATTGGACACAGGTAGCTCTTGAGTTACAGGTGTGGAGCCAGAGTGTTGACCAGCTTCATTGTCTAGTGACCAAGTCGGCCTTCAGGCCAGACACAGTAGAAAAGTTGAGAGTTGGCATTCTTTGAGTCGTCTTTGGCATTCATAGTGTGCAGGGGTGTGAAGCTCTGTGTACATGAGATTGATGAATGTCTTTCATCTCCTGGTGTGTGTGTTCTGTGTATGTAATATGATTCCACTTTGGGGATTAATCCTCTTCTTTATTAGCATTTACCACTAAAAGATATTTAGCAATAATGTAAATATCACCATCATTTTCTCTTTCATTTCCCTTTTTCTTTTTCCTATGTTCCTAGAACCTTCTCACTTTCCTCATAATGTTTGTTTTATACTTTTACAATTTCATACTAAGACCCTTTCAGGATTTGGAAGACTGTGAAAACACACATCTTTCTGTGTGCATGACTTAAAATGATAGTAGCCCAAAGAGCTCTATAAGAAATTGTAGGACACACTTCCCGAGGACACAGTTGACGTGCGCTGTCTCTGCTCTCTCCCAGGTGCCTCAGGATGACTGGGGTGCATACCCCACAGGTGGCAAAGAGGAAGAGATACCCTGCCGTAGGATGAGAAGTGGCAGCTACATCAAAGCCATGGGTGATGAGGAGAGTGGGGAGTCAGACTCCAGCCCCAAAACATCTCCCAAGGTGACCCTCCGGCCAGAGCCCCTGCTGAAGTCCATTGTACAAAGGCCACTTGGAGACCACCAAACGTAAGACGTCTTCTCTCTCCTGACTTCTTCTCTCCCTCCCCAAGCTAGTTAGCCGTGGGTGAGCTAGCTTCACTTTGAATTTAAGTTGACAGTGTTAGAGCGTATGCCATCAATTATCTCATTCTTTTTGTCACATTGATATCTTAGGATATTTTTATTACAATATTTTTAAAGATTATTTCCTTTACTTGGCAGGGTTATCATGTAATTATATCATGTTCTCCTTCCCTTTCCTCCCTCCAAACCCTCCCATATACTCCTCCTTGCTCTCTTTCAAGGTTGTGCCCTCTTTTTTCACTAACTGTTCCCTAAGTACAGCCTGCTCGGTCTATATTTTATTTGTATGTGAATCTTAAGAGCTGATCATTTGGTATCAGATAACCAGTTGGATGACCAATCAGACTTTCTTTGTTCATTTCGTAATTGTGGAAATATGCTTGGGCAAGCTTGGGCAAGTTCTGTGTCTGGTTAGGTTTCGGTTTTGGAGGGGTTGAGGTAAGATCCCATGTAGCCCAGCTTGTCCTGAAACACACTATGTTCCACGGATGAACCCATACTTTTGATCCTTCTGCCTCCACCTGTGTCTGATTTGAAGCCTCCATTATACATCAGGACCTGGCGCATCACCTCAACGTTTGCATTAAGAGGGACATGTTTCTATTCAAATGACAGCATGGGTGTGTGACTGTCAGTGAGGACATATCTGAGCAGGGGCTTTTCTATGTACTGTCACTTCACAAGTGAGTGGTGAGATAACAGGTTTTGGTAAAGGTGGAGGAAATGGCTTGTTTTCACAGACATAAGATCAATAGACTTTGTATACTTGTTCAAAGGCACATCATTGATAAGCTTAGCTTCTGAACTATAAACAGCTAAAATCCACTGAGGAAATTAGCTATTGTACTATGCACAATACAGTTGCTCTCAGCAGTTTCCCTGATGGCGTGCCCAGTGTGTCAGAAAGTCTGGTTATAAAAGCTAAGAACCACCTGGTGTCTCCTCGCTTCCATCTTGAGATTCCTGTCCTGTGTTAGTGGGCAACAGCAGGTGACCGGCTGCTCAGTGTTCTGTGTGTTCTTAGAGCTGCTCCCTGTGATCCACAGTGAAACTTCAAAGCTCTGATCAGAAGGGTCAACTCTTGTATCCTCCACCTAGCCTGGTACTCAGTGTAGCAAGGCAACACTACCATAAATTCTCCCATTAAACCCTATAACTCATGAGCTCTAGCTTACAGAATAACAACTTAAAAATTGAATTGCTGCAGAATCTTACTGGGGGAGCCATTCAGCCTGGGGAGGCCCATGTGAGCAACCACTTTTCTTGGAGAACAGAGAGGTACTTCATGTAAATTGAACTAACCTCGTTCCTCAGCTTACCTCTATCCGGGTCCAGCTGGGTTGGGGGCAGAGGCATGGTTATGAACTGCAATAAGACCAGACATAGAAACCACTTACGTTAACCGAGCTTTTATTTTCTAATAAGCTACATAAACAGACCATCTTTATTCTAGAGTTTATTTATATTCAAAGACTGTTTCAAATGAAATTGATTATTCTAAAATTGCATTCAAAATATAATTGTAAATAACTGGGTCTGACAGGCCTCTCATTATTGTTTCCTTTTCACACCATAGAATTTCTCAGCAGGAGTGACTGACAAACACTTGCCTAGCTACGGAGTGATTCAGATGCTGAAAACAGACATGGGTCTGCTCATCTCTGTGAGAGTCTGTTCTCACCTGTGCACTGGCGGTTTGGGTACCTTTGGCAGTGTTCAGGAAAGCAAATGCGAGGGGAGATGAGCTTGGCAGTTCAATGGGGAAGGGTCTCAAGGCTCACCATCACCTCATCCTCCGGCACTCTTGGGACCCTTCAGTGTTTAAGCACTTCCTATGTCACTGTGCCATCCCATAAACTAGAAGGTGTCAGCAGGCTATTAAAGCTGCCTAGCCCAGGGGTGGGGGTTGGAGGGGGTGGCTAGAGGGGACTGGGCCTCTTGTTATCAGTTATCAGTTTTTCTATTGAGCTATGTAATAGAAAATCCCTCTGTGAAAGCTGCAGATATCCTGCTATTGAAGTCGTTCCTCTTGGAAGAACAGAATTATTCTGCAGAGAGCTGTCTTGTCCTTCATCATTAAAGACTCAGTCCCCTCATTACTGGGTTGCAATGCATCCACACTGCTCACAAAGACACTGTCACATCCCCAGAAATGTCCCTAAAACAGTGCATGATCCCAGGAAGTCTTCCTTAAAGAAAAATAAAACAACACACTGACCACTGGAATCCTTGTTGCAGCTAGGAGCCCGCACCTCTAGGCTGCTGGGTGCAGCGATCAGGAAGTCCGCCTGAGGCCAGGTGGAGTCCTGCCCATCTGCACACCAGCTCCTGCTGTGCGCAGAGCACCGACTGAGTTCTTACCACTCATTTAAATGTGAATTCTAAGCTACTACTGAATCCAATTTACTGCACTTTTTAATTAGCTTACGTATCAGCCCTGAGATACTTGAATTACCAATTCAAGTCTGTTATTATGAAAAGTAGAGCTAATAATTTAATTTGAGCCCTTTGCTTTGTTTTGCTTAGTTGAATTAAAAATCAAAAGTCTAATAATGTTGAACCTTGCCTGAGCCATTCGGCAACGGAGGCAGCACTTTGTATTTATAGAGAAAGGAAGACTTACTCAAAAGCCACACTCACACTCAACATAGGATAAGTTCTTCTGGTGGCATCAGAGTCTTCATGCATCTGTGTTTCCTTGGCGACACATGAGTCCTGGGAGGTTCAGTCTTGATGGTCAGCTGGCCTGAACTGATACATGACTGGGACTAGTGAGGACTATCATGTTGGACAGTGGCTGGGAGAAAACCCCTCCCCAAGGTGGGTGGAAGCTTCTAGTAAACAGCTTAGACATCAGACTCCAGCTCCACCAGCCTTCCATTGTGAACTCAAAACCAGCGACTCTTCTAAGAGCTTCCAGGCATTCAACACGTCCTTAAACCTACTGAGAGTCCTGGTTTGAGAACCTGGCTCTCTGGATCTCCAGCATCAAGGCAGTCATGGTTGGACTATCCAGCCCCATGTGGAAGCCAGTTCAGTAAATGCCTACATATAGTTCCTTTTGGTTTTTCCCCTATAGAGGACCCTTCCTGATCTCTCTCTCTCTCTCTCTCTCTCTCTCTCTCTCTCTCTCTCTCACACACACACACACACACACACACACACACACACACACACACACACACACCAAAAAAAAAATCCTATAGCCTTGGAATAGAGGAAAATGTTTAAACATTTTACATGAGAAAAAGCTATAAGATGCTGACCAATTTGAATTAGCTTTAATACAATTAAAAACTAATTTGAGGCCAAAGGAAAGAAACCAACAAACCAAAAGTTCTCAATGACATCAAAAATGGGAAGAAATTTTCAGTGTGAGAGCACGTGTTGATATTCTTAATATATAAAGCCATCTTAGGAATCAAAAAAGGAAAGGTAATATAAACCCAATTATAAATAATTAAATCTTTCTGGAGAATACAGATCTTGAAACTGAAAACCCTAATTTTGTTTTGTTTTGTTTTGAGACAGGGTTTTCCTGTATAGCCGTGGCTGTCTAGGAACTCGTTCTGTAGACCAGGCTGATTGACCTCAAACTCATAGAGATCCAGCTGGCTCTGGCTGTCAGTGCTGGGATTAAATGAGTGTACCACCAACACCTGGCCTAAAATTTAATCTGAAAATTTGTCTATAGATATAAAAACATTAAAGAATATAGCAGTACCCTCTGCTTTACTGTGTGTCCCTTTGAAATACCCCCGTCCGGAGGAGGCTGAGGGGGATGAGCATTGCGTTGCTGTTGAAGACGAAACCCAGCAGGGTAGCTCTCAGCAGGGAAATGGGCAACCTGGATCCTATACCCCAGGAATGGCATCTCCAGCAGCTCAGTTCCTGGCCGGGTTCTCCTATTGATAAGCACCAAACACTTAGCAAAGCGGGAGGCATTTCCTCCTCCAAACATGAACACCATCTGCCTCCAGTTTTGCTGTTCCACAAATGTCAACAACAGCTTTCCACAAAAGCTAAGGGGGGAAAGGTACTGGGGAGATGACTGGGTAGCTGAGACCTGAGTTGGGATACCTAGAAAATCATCCAGAAATCATTGGAGAGGACCCAAATTATACAAGGTATCAGGTGGCTCACAGCCATCGGACACCCTCTTCTGGCCTCACGTACAACTGCTCTCATGTGCACAAATGGATACAGACACATAATTTTAAAACTGATGGGGTGGCGGCTATGGCCCAGGACAACATCCTCACAGCTCCTCTGGTGGAATTAGTGCCTACGTGGAACCTTCAGCCCCATGTTCTAGTCTCTTTGGTGCAGGAAGGTGCTCTGCAGGCTATGGATAGAGAAACCTGGACACCAACCCAGCCGCAAAACCCTTCACCTACAGTGTGTCCTGCCTGCAAGATGTGCTGGGGCAATGGTGGCACAGAACTTGTGGGTGTGGCCAACCTATGTCTGGTTTAGCTTGAGGCCTGCACCACAAGAGGGAGCCCATGCCCTAGACTGCCTGGAAGGCCAGGGACCAGAGAGTGGATCACCTCCAGGCCTAGTAGAACCAAACACAATTCCTAGTAGAAGGGGGGGGGGGAGAAAGACAATAAAATGATTCTTAATGATAGTCATCATTAAAGAGGCTGCCTCCAGCAGCAGATGGGAACAGGTACAGAGACCCAAAGCCAGATGTTATGGGGAGAAAGGGTCTAAATTGGAGGTCTCCATTGGGTTCCTCCCCTCAGAATTTAGGGAACCCCACAGAAGAAGAGGGGAAAGACTGTAGGAGTCAGAGGGGATGGAGGGTGCCAGGAGAACATGGCTTATTGAATCAGCTAAGCAGGGCATATGTGGGCTCACAGAGACTGAAGTGGCAATTATGGAGCCTGCATGAGTCTGCACCAGGTCCTCTGTGTATTTGTTATGGCTATTAGCTTGGTGTTTTGTGGGACTCATCAGTGGGAGCCAGTGTGTCTCTTGACTCTTTTGCCTGCTCTTGGGACTCTGTTCTACCTTTGGGGTCGCCTTCTCGAGTCTTGAGGTGAGGATTTTTGCCTTGTCTCAGTGTATCCTGTTCTGTCATGGTTGGTTGTTGTCTCTTTGAGGCCAGCTCTTCTCTGAAGAAGAAATGAAGGGGAGTGAATCTGGGGGAGAGGTGGGGCTGGGGGAGCCGAGAGGAGTGGAAGGAGGGGAAACTGGTTGGGATGTATTGTATTAGAGAAGAATCTCTTTTCAATAGATAAATGTTTGTCCTATAGAAATGTGGACAAGCTAGAGGATTATCTTTAGATTAACATCCTCTTTTTGAACAAATATAAGGAAAAGAAAGATGTAGGAGCCTGTGGTTTTGGTAGAATAAAATCATAATTTATGTAATTTCAAAATAAATGAAATAAAAATAAAATCTTAAAGCAACATAATAGAAAGAAATCAGTAAACAAGCTTGAAGAAAAAACTGTCTGTGAATAAAAGCAGAGATGAGCAGGTAGAAAATGTGGGAGACAGGAAGTGCTTCAATATGCATGGGAACTCCAGAAAGATAAAGAAAGGGAGTAAGGCAGAGGACACCTAAGTAAATAACGGCTGAGAAGTTCCTAAACTATTGAGATAGAACAAATTGCAGATGTGAGACTCAAAGAGGGACACAGAAGCCAATGCAAACCCCAGCATAGTTATGCACATCATCCTGTAGCAAAGCCAAAGGATACAGAGAAAAGCATTGACACGTTGAACACAGAGACACAGAGAATTGCAGCAAGCATTCATCCCAGACTGTTCAGGTTGGGAGGCATGGAAGAGACAGCTTTAGCTCTAGGGAAGGTCTACTAGCCATTCTCCATCCTAGACCTAGAAAAAAATACTTTCCATAAGTTAAAGTGAATAAAGACTTCCCCAAACAAAATCAAACAAAACACTGAGAAAGAATCAACTTGGAAGAAGAATAGTGAAGGGTTTCACCCCAGGTTGAGTATCAGCCTTGCAGAGACTCCTCGCTGTCTTGGAAGCTGAATTGTCAATCCCTTTGAGATTCCAACTGCCTTGACTCTTTTGCATTTTCGAGTGTGGGTCTCCATTGTACATCTGGGATGCCAAAGCCTCCCTCAAGAGCTGATGATGTGACTCAGTGGACAGAACGCTTGCCTCCATTCACGAAGTCCTGGGTTCCATTTCTAATACCGCATAAACTGGGGGTGGTGGTGATATACACCTGTTGTCCTGCATTCTGGAGTTGGAGGCAGTAAGATCAGAAGTTCAAGGTCATCTTCAGCTACATAGCTAGTATGAGGCCAACCTGGGCTATATGGGATCCTATCTCTTGTCTTAAAAAAATAATAATCCTTGTTTAGATCAGCCTGCAGACGCCCCAGCCCTGACACTTGAATCACAGGCTGATCTCTCATCTGTATTTCTAGCCAGCCATGTGCCCAGCAGCACCCTACACCATCCATGACAGATTCTTCATGAGCTGTCTGACCTCTGAGTATCTGCGAGGTTTTAGTCCTTACTGCCAAACCTGATGCCAGCTGTTTGCTGAGCGCACCAGGGACTCTAGCACACCCCTTTCAACCGCAAGCTCAGGATGGTCTGTCCCCTTGGAAACTCTGGAGGAGATTCCCTTGCCATCTAGTCCGTGGGAGCACAACATTTCTTGTCCATCCACTATCCTATTTCCCTTCTGTTGCTGTGATACAAAAGGAGGAGAGGAAGCAGTTTACTTGGCTTACCATTCCAAGTAACATCCCATCGTTTGGGGGAAGTCGAGGCAGAAACTGAAGTCATGTCAAGTCTGGCATCAAGAGCAAAGGTAAGCAATGCATCCCTGCATCCTTATCTGCTTGTCTTTTCTCATTCCTGTACTCTCCAGGGCCAGCCCGTGGCATGGTGCTGCCCATACTCAGAGCGGGCCTTCCCGGTTCACGTACCTTTCCAGGCAGGACAAGGCCTATGGTCATACCCACAGGCAAACCTGATCCAGACAAGTCTTCAGCCCTTCACACGGCCCTCCTCAGGTGACTCTGGGCCATGTCAAGTTGACAATTAACGTTAGCCAGCACACCTCCTTACTGTGTTTCCCATGAGTCCACCTCCCGGGGAGGGCAGGGACCATCTTCTGCCGCATTGCTGCCATGCACTCATGGCTCAACATATTGCTGAATGTATAAAAGTAATAATTTAGGAATCTCGTGCATGGACCATTGCTAGGAAACTGAAAAATAAACTGTTACTAGAGACACCTGTGAAGTAACCAGCCTTAAGAAGTGACCACAACAACTGTCAGGACAGGAGAAGCCTGTATAGCCAAGCCATGTTTGCCTGCTTCTTACACTCTGCATTATTAGTCAACGGAGCCGATGCCTCCCAATAGCACACCTCAAACCAACAGTGTTTCAATTAGCAGGAAGCCATGTGCTCCCTGGTAGAAGGTTCCTCTTCCATGGTTTCTATGGCTATCCTATAGCTTCCAGATTCATAATTTCTTTTGGAGGCCAGGGTGGATTTCAGTGCCAGGCCATGTGAAGCTCTTGCCAGGTCTGAGCCTGTGTTTGCATCTCTGAGTCCAGCTCTCCAGTGCCAGGCGGCTCATCGTGACCCCAGCAGGCACATGGCTTCTGGGAGGTGGCTGAACACTTGGCATATGCCTTTCAGGTCTCTACCATCGGGAAGCAATGCCTCAGCCCACTTGGCAGTCTGTGACACCATGCCTGCACCTTGGGATATACCCCGTGCTGCCAGGGTCTCATCCCTGGTTGTTACAGGAATTCCTCCTGCATAGCTCTGACCTTGTTCTACAGATTCTTCACATTCCACCTGACTTCAGTTTCTATGTACACCCGGTTGAAAGTTCCGTTTTAGTATTTTTTTTTCCTGGCAGTTTGCCATTCTTAAAGTCTAATTTTAAAATGACGAGGCTAGACTGATAGCTCCGTTGATGCAAGGTTTGTTGTGTGAGCATAAAGACCCGAGTGCAATCCCCAGAAGCTACATGAACTAACTAGGTGGGACATCCTTCTCCAGTGACTAGCCCTGTAACTCTAGTCCTCAATCAAGAACACGTCTCTTTGGAATAGACAAGTCATTCAAAAAATGATAACTGGGGGCTGGAGAGATGGCTCAGTGGTTAAGAGCACTGACTGCTCTTCTAGAGGACCCGGGTTCAGTTCCCAGCACCCACATGGCAGCTCACAACTGTCTGAAGATCCAGTTGCAGGGGATCTGATACCTGCACACCAATGCACATAAAATAAAGTTAAATAAACCATTAAAAATGATAACCAAACAAAATGCAGAGTTGTGGAGCCCAGTCCCAATGGACACATACACAAAACAACTCCCCCACCAAAGGTTCAGGGGTCATTTTGAAAGAGCAGAGAGAAAGATTGTAAGGGTCAAAAAGGATCAAGGAATTAATTTGCTGTGAGACTTGTTGAACGATATATATGCACACAGATATATACACATATACATACATGTAGCAACAATTAATGAAAAGGGATACCATGAATTTGAAAGACAACAAGGAAGGTTTGGAAGATGGAAATGATGTAACTATATTATAATCTTTAAAAACAAATAATGAAAAAGCTAGGTGTGAGGGCCAGTGAGATTACTCATGGTCAAAGGCACTTGCTGTCAAGGCCAGCAACATGAGTTTGATCCCTGAGCGGGGAAAAGGGACCTGTGGTGACACACAGTTGTAATCCAAGCACTGAAGAGGTATAGAAAGGTGGGTACCTGGGGTTCACTGGCCATCTAAACCAACCCAATTAGCAAATCCCGGGCTGGGAGAGACCTGATATCAAAAAGTCATGTGGACAGCAGCTGAAGAAAGACCCCTGACTTTGACCTCTGGCCTCTCCACCCACAGGCACACATGTCTGAACATATGCAAGTAATCCTCAACCTTCTGCATACTCACATACATACACCCAAGCAAGCTATGAACCATAAAGCAAATACAGGCTGGAGATGGAATGCAGTTCAGTGGTGCAGCGTGTCCTGATCATGTGTGGGACCCTGCCTTTGATCCCCAGTAACAAAAAATGCCAGAAAGAAAAAAAGAAAGAGGCCAAGCAAGATGGCTTCTCATATAAGAGCAGCTGCCACCAAGCCTGACGACCCAAGTTCAGTCTTTGGAACCCTAATTATGGAAGTAGAGAACAGACTCTTGCAAGTTGCCCTCTGGCATCTATGTCCATGACATGGCAGAAGCATGAACATATGGATGTATATGCATACATGCATGCATATGTATACACATACACATATACATGTTTATTTATTCACTGATTTAAAGTATTTTATTAGTCCTTTGAGAATGTCACTCACTGTATTTTGATCATGTTCACCCCACACACACATCTCCTCCCAGAGCTCCTCCTTCTTTCATCCCCACCAACTTTGTCTCCTTATTTTTCTAAACCCACCTAATCCATTCATGCTGTGCTTATACTCTTAGGTTTGGTCATCTGCCTGACAGTGGTTGACCACCAGGGGTCACACCCTTAAAGAAAACAAATGCTCCCCCTTCCTGGCAGCCATCAGTCAGCAGTGGCTTCTCAGCTAGGGGTGGACTTGATGCCTACCTCCCCACTCCATGCTGGGAATTTGATTGGCATGTGCTTACTGAGGACCTGTGCGTGCTGTTACAACCCCTGTGAGTCATCTGTGAAACTGTTCTGCTGTATCCAGAAAACATTATTTCGCTGGAGTCATCTTTTGTCTCTGGTTGCTAGCATCTTTCTGTTCCCTCCTATGCAGTGATTTCTGAGCCTTGGGATGAGGGGCAGAGCATAGATATTCCATTCAGGGCTGGCCATTCCATAGTCTTATTCTGTACCCCTGATCAGATGTGGGTCTCTGTGCTAACTGCCATTTATACTCACATTTACTTTGCAGAAGCCTTTCTGATGAGGTTTGAGAGGTGAATTAATCTAAGAATATAGCAATAAGATACTAGAAGTTGATTGACCCCATAGCCATTTGCTATAATAATAGTAGATTCACCTCTGGTACCTATGGCTTATCAAGGCACAAGTTCCTGGACCGATAATGGGACATATTTCATCTTGTGATGCAGGTCTTCCATCCGATCAGAAAGTCATTGGTTGCTTTTATGATATTCGTGCCAGTATTGCACCAGTGATCGTGTATTGCCAGGCCAGCCATTGTTAGAGCTCATCAGGATCACTGTTGGGTAGGATTGGTGTTTCCTTTTCTCCTCTGGCAGCATGAGAGCACTTTCAGAATGTTGACAGCTAGCCAATGGTGTTGAAGCTGCAGGGTGAGTACCAGCTTGACTTCTCCGTGTTCTGTGGCTCGAGTCCATGGTGTCTTCAGCAATAAGTCTTACTAGCAAGTCCTAGAGGGTAACAAAGAGCAATGGTACTAGTCTATAATGTTTAGGGGTCTACAGAGCCTCACTTGTCAGAAACTTGAAAGATGTTGGGCCTTTCTATTTGTTATCCTATGGTATCTAGTAGGGATATTATAGGGTAATTCTACTTAATCTCTTTTATATGTGGATGGATGAATGTGTACATACGTCTGTGGAAGCTTCTGCAATATTGTTTTTCATATGATTATGCCTAGAGGTCTTTAATGTTGATGGCCCCTCCCTTTTTTACCTCCTCCACCCTGCCTTCCCACCCCCACCCTAGTTCACCCTTCCAGCTCCATGGTTTCCTCTCCACCTTCACTGTGTGCTGTCTTCTCAGCCTTGAAAGCCCCCAAATGGCACCTTACTAGATTCCTAGTCTCCATGAGTATTCTAGCTGAAACACACACATCTGAAGATCAAAGAGAACATCTTAGAAATGAGAGAAAACATTCAACATTTGCCTTTTGGGGTCTGGGTGACCTCACTCAAAACGACTGTTTCCAACTCTATCCATTTACTTGAAAATTTTTATGTTTGTTTTTTAACAGCCAAACAAGATTTTCTTGCGCAAATGTGCAACATTTTCATCATCCATTCATCGACTGATGCACACACACATAAAAATAAGCAAATAAGTAAATGCAATCTAAATATTTTTAAAATAAAAGAGCCACAGCCATGATTATAGCAAATGTTGTCATTAGCTACATTGTCCAACCTAAGTGTGTAATGCATACTTTAAACCAGTAATCTACCAAGACACACCACATTTGACCCATTGTGTGATGCTGGGGCCAACCAAAAGAGCAGCATAAGAAGTCTGTGTTAGTCACAGTAAGAAATTCTCCCAAAGGGATGTTTGTGGTAAACCCAAGGTCATGACAGTTCTTCGACACAGTGTGAACCCTCTGTGCCATATCAGGGCCAGCTTCAGAACATATCAGCCAGCTAATTAAATGAACACTTGTTTAAATTGTGAAATTAATTACACTCATGGCAAAAGCCTAGCACAAGCATAATTGCATGAAGTAGAGTGTGCCCATGTCGGCATTCCATAGATCCCAGTGCCTAGATACTCTTATGTGCATACAAGCACATACATGCAGGTGTAGATTATAAAATTAAGATGGGATCATAAGTGTCCTATGCACTATTTTCCTCTCAACTATTTTATTAGCTCTCACCTATAACTGAAACATGCTACCAGGTTAGTAACTTAAGACAAAATGAATTTACTGTGAGAACAGGTTGGGTCCTGGGCCTGGCATGGCTGCCACTGGACTCCACCCTTGCTGGTGTCAGTCAGTGAACTTCACTCTTTACTGGAGGCTCTGGGTAGGAAACTGGCTTTCCCTCAGGACAAGCTGCTGCAGTGTAAGGTAGAGCCCCTCAAGTCCCTTGTGACAGACACCCAGCATTAGCTCCCCACTCATAGAGACACCCACAGAAGCATGTTCTGGATGGTGGCCCCTGGCTTCATACCCACAGCCAGCTAGAGAGGGAAACCAGCCCATCTCACTCTTCAGGCCTCTTCTGTGTCATTTCCTCCTGGCTCCTCCTGTGTTCCTCTTCTGATTTGGGGGCATCTAAGAGAGCAGTGGTTCCATCTGGATGATCTGGGTTATTCCTCTACCTCAAAGTCTAATGATTAGGACCTTGGTTACATCTAATTGTCTTCCCTCTGGCCATGTAGTTATGACACATTTGTAGGGGCCATCAGTGAGAGTGGAAGGTCATGAGGTCGGAACCCTACCTAGACAACAATGGCGAGCAACCTTCTCTCACAGCGCTATACATCCTGATATAAACACCCTGGTCTGGATGCAGTGAGTAGGTAGGCTGTAATTTAAGTCTGCACTTCATTTCCGGGAAACTGTCTCTAAGTTTTCATGATGCCAACAGAGCTGTAAGCGATGCTGCAAATGACTCTGACCTACTTACTACCTGCCCAGTTCTCTTTGGCAATACAACAAAGGAATTCTCCTGGGGTGTGTCCACCTCCAAATCTTTCATCTCTGTCAGGGCAAAGGAAGGTGGCTCTGGATAGCTTGGAAGCAATTCCACATTACCTAATGCATCCACACTTTAGCGCCTTGTCTCTGTGAAGCCCGGCAGGAGAGGGATGGGGACACATCCCAGGCTGGCGGACTGCCTATCTCCCTGAAAACATTAACAAGATGCTTTCTTAGAAACACATGTCCCGAAGAGCGTCTTGGGAATCTCTTAATTTTTAGACCATTTAGTTTTAGACACAATATCCGTCTTTCTGCAGAAACCCATTGCTGATTTATCTGTCCACAGAAATCATTCCATCTTAAGCATAGTGCCTAGAGCAACCCTCTGCACTTGCTTCTGAGGAGAGATGACATTGGTTACAGTGACCTGTCAACTTTGAAGGTTGGAACGTGGCCTTCTAGGGAGAGGCCAGAAGTAGCAGGCCTAAGGACCACATCACATAGCCAGCACTGACTGGATTTTCAATTTTCTTTTGTGTTCCTGTTTCCTAATTTATCTATTTCTTCTGTCATTGTTAATTTTCCCAGTAAATTCCTTGTATCTTTTTTGTTCTTCCACCAGATGTGGGTAATTAGTAATTAATTTGTTACGAAAAGCTAAGTACTATGGGTCTTCCCAGAGATGCATCCTTAGCAGCTCAGATGTGCTGGCACACAGTGTTTTTATTTTCTAGAAACCCTGCCATTTTTATCTTGATTTTCATTTTCACTAAGGGATTAATGAGTGAATGAAGGTGAGGTAGGCATACTGGCAAAAACAGTTACTCTTAATAATTCTTCCTTCTGATTATATTTACCAATAGAAATGTAAATGTGTTTAATACTGGCCTCCTTTTAACTCTCTCAGGCAGAAATCCGTTTAAACACATTACATAAAGTTTCCCTTTCTTCTACTTTCTGATCCAACTCAGTATCCTAATTTTTCATTCATGTGGCACTCACAGTGACCAAATGCATTCTGTGCCACCAATCATGCAGTGAACACGTCTTGGCTCACCTTTATCTACTAGTAACTTACATATTCCTCCAGGGGACCTAGCCCTGTGCAGCTTCATCCCAAGATGCCCAGCAGATAGCTGCATGCATATAGTCAAGCCAAACAGTGAAGCGTTCCGTGTGGCCATTCCCGAAGTGAGAGATACTCTATTTTCACAGACCCTGTTCATGCCTGCCAGAGGCCATGCACTTAGGATTTCTGTTCATGACCTATAACTTGGTGACTACTGAAAACCTGACCCTCGAGATCCCAGCAGAGGCATTGAGAAAAGATTCAGTGCCAAGCTGTAGGACTAGGGCATGGTCAGAATGACAGTATGCTCACTGCTGGAAGCAGCGGTGAGCCTCACTAAGCATACTATGCAGAATTCGCTCGAATGGTCAAGACAGTGGGATCTGTTTAGCTCACTGTCTCCTTCAGGGTATGACACCTCATTATACCAACTCATGTATTTATTCATCCAAAAAGTAAGAGCTTTCAAGGCTGGCTCTGTAAATCAGCAAGTGAATAAGCTCTTAAAGAAGTGTGAAGGGAGTGGGGACACTCACAGGGCACCTGCACCAAGATACTCGATTAAAAATTATAAAAGGCATGTAAAATGAAATTTTAATAATTGCATCTCTTTGTGTTTTGACTTGAATTAAAGCTGCTTTCAAAGTCGCTTTCAACGAGCAGGGCTTGGCAATGCGTGCTTTAAAATACACACCTTGATTTCTCTCTGGGTCCTAAGGAAGCAGTAAGACTGTGGGAAATATTGAAGTAAAGCAGGAAATCTCAGCATAAGCTGTATCTCTCAGCTTATGTGTCAGATAAAGAATTAGAAACACTGGTCCTCATTGGGATAGGGAATGATGACTCGTTTATTTGTTATCAATTTCCAAAGGTCACCAAAATATTCCATAATGAAAAAAATGTGGCATTGTTATATCGAAGAGATCGTCATCACTAGGTTCCTAAGGGCTGGTCACCTTGGATATGCATGGCAGAACTATGGAGGCTATGTGGAAAGCTTTGGTGGGGAACTTGAGGGTACTCATGGTCAGAAATAACTCCTTCAGTATACCATGGGACAAATGAGCAGTGTCCCAGGGACCCTGGCCTTATCATGGCAGCCAGAGAGTAAGTATATGTGTGTGTGTGTATGTATATATGTATATGTGTGTGTGTGTGTGTGTGTGTGTGTGTGTATGTATGTATGTATGAGAAGACCATGTCCCACAGTTGCTGCCTCCATGACGGGTGTCTAAGCAGGAGAGTTATGAGACTCCAGGATCTGAAATGACCTGGTCTACCAACTCCTGGATCAGACTGGGCGTAGCACATCCATGCTGCCTAGGGGAGAACACAGAAAGGCAAATGTTTTTCTCATCCATGTGGGTTTGAGGGGGCCCAATCCTGGGCAGAAAAGGATTGCAACACTGAGCTCCTGTGCAGAGCCTAGAACCTGCCACTCAGCGTCACAGGGAGACCACACTGAGCTGGTGAGTGTACATCCAGAAAAAGATGTCCAGGAACTTGTGCACATCAAAGGCTGAAGTCTAAATCCACAGGGCAGGTGTGGGCTGGCCGTTCTAGAAGAGATGATATTGCAGTTTGAATCTGAAGGCCAGTGGCTACCTGGAGACTGAATCCAGTCTTTTTTTTTTCTTAAATCCTCTGCTGGTTGGAGGAGTCCCTGAGTCCATTCCCAAGGGTCATCTGCTTTCCTGGAAATCAGTACATTAATCATCTAAAGACCTTCACATGTGTAGTTGAACCACATCTTGCTACACAAAAAAAGCAATCATATTTGACTCTGGAAAATCAACTTAAAAGGGTACCAGGATTCTAATCATAGCTGTCTTTAGATGGTGTGTTAGCCAGGGGAGGTTATTTCCTTTTCATTGGTTTCCTTTTTGTTTTTTTTTGTTTTGTTTTTTTTTTATATCAACACTGAAGATGTATTTTATATCATTTTCTGCTTGCTATAAAACTTTTTTTTTCCATACATTGTTTTGTTTTATTTTTTCCATTCAAGAACATAATTAAAGAAATAAAATTTTTACCTTTCTTCCCAGAGAAGCCGAATAACTAGGTGAATCCTTTTTGTTTTTAATTTACCAAAAACATGTATCATGTTAACATAAGACAAGATACTAAATAGGAGATTATTACCTTCTGAGATATTGGTCACATTGCATTTTAAAAGCTGTAAGTAGAATTGTCATTTGAAGCATGTGTGGTGAAGCTACCCAAATGAGATTTATTTCTGATGACACTACCTCATTGTATGTCTCCAAGACCACTAAGGAAGTGTGAAAGTACTAAAGACAGACATGTATCCTGGGAAACAGTGAATCTGTAACCTCCCTTGGGAGATAGACAACCCCTGGAATGGGGTTGAGCCAGGATAATCCATGGCCACCACTCCTTTTAGGAGGCAGGCCATCCTGGCTTCAGGGGACTGCTTAGCAGAGTACCTGCTCTGGATAGGGCTCCACACTGCTGGAACTCTGAAACCCCGGGTCTGTATGTAGTTGTACCTGCTCCTCTACAGGCTCCGGTAATTATCCTTTTTGGTTCTTCCAACAGCAAGGCCTTGTGGCCATAGCACAGTAGTCTTGGCCTCATCTTCCAAGACCTGCCTGTGTCTGTCTCTTGTCGTGAGCACTCGTTAGTCTTCATACTCTAATATGAAAGGTGTTCTCTCTTTCCTGACCAGCACCTCTCTCCTGACTGCTACCTCTAATGCTCCCTCCCATAGCATCATTGAGTCCTACACTTCCAGCATCATGCTAGGCCAAGCAAGATGTGACAGTGATTCAAACCCAGATACTCTTCCATGTTTTCGTGACCTCTGTAAAATATTTATAGGACTGCTGTACCCTGGAGAACATAGACAGGTTTGCAGATACCTATGACCCTCTTGCCACCTGCCTGTCCCTCTTACTTTGCAGGATCCTAGGTCATCTTCAAGATCAGATCTATATGCTTTACCAAAATAAGGGATCCCTATATTCACTTTGTAAATATGCATTGGTAGTTCTGGGACTTATACCTCTGTGTCTATATGTTTAATTCTAATACAGACAAAAAGCTTTGATTGGAGATAACAAAGCCCTGAAAAGTATCACAACCAAGAGCCCCTGAGTCTCACAGATAAGCAGAGACCTTTTTATAAAGACATGAGACAGTGGAGCCAGAGGATAGATGGGGGAAGATGGCCATCAAATGGGCCTAGACCAAAACTCTTCCCCCATTTCCTCCTATCTGGTACCTGGTGGTACCATGGACCAGTGTACTGTGTACCTTCATATATCATCTTCCTCCCAGCCCTATACTTCCTCTTATGCCTGATGTCTTCTGCATTGAGCTTTGGTGGCCACTTGGCCACAGATTTTCAGCACACACCAAGCTGATTTTTACAAACAGTTGGGGGACTTGTGGTCACAGCTCTCTGATTGCTCCGTCTACTGGTTCTGGCCTATTCGTATTTACCACAGTTCTTCACAAAATACTCCTTTTTATCTGTTCTTACTACCCTAAGGTCAAATATGTTCAGCAAAATTCTCCAATCATAAAACCTGTGCAATATCTTTACACATTGTCTTCTCATTTCTGTCTCTGTGTCTCTCTTCCTCTCTGTCTCTGTGTGTGTTTTTCTCTCTCCCTCTTTTCCTCCATTCTTCCCACCTCCTTCCCTCCCTCTTTCCTTCTTTCCTATCCTCCCCTATCTCTGTCTCTATCCTCTCTCTCCCTCTCTGTCTGTCTCTCTGTCTCCCTCTCTCTTCCAGTACTGGTGACCAAACCTAGGGCTTGGACCCCACCCCAACTTCTCCAGCTGGCTCTCTAGAGGTTGGGCTTCTGACTTGCAAACCTTGGAAATATGAATGATCTGCATAGTTCAGCTGCCTGGAGAAGTTGTAACTGGTGGCTTTGGCACATAATTGTATATATGTGTATATACACACACATATATATCCTCGTCCTGTCTAGAAAAAAGCAGGTGGGCCGGGCGGTGGTGGCGCATGCCTTTAATCCCAGCACTCAGGAGGCAGAGGCAAGTAGATCTCTGTGAGTTCAAGGCCAGCCTGGTCTACAAGAGCTAGTTCCAGGACAGGCTGCAAAGCTACAGAGAAACCCTGTCTCGAAAAAACCAAAAATAAATAAATGAATAAAAAGAAAAGAGCAGGTGGTGGGAATGCCGGCAACTTCAGCTTCCTATGGGGAGAACTGGGACATGCTCCCAATACTCCTGCTTTGCTAAGGCTCATATCTCTCCTCAACACTTGGAATTTTGGTGGGTCCAGCAACTTCTAGCCATCTAGGAAGAGAATTGTCAACTTGGGCTAAGCAATGTTATGGCTGCTTCCTTCAACTCAGCAGAAAGCAAGCAGGGCCAAAGGAGCCTACTTCTCACTGGAAAGGGAAGGATGACAAAGGCACTCAGAATCTCTGGCCAAAAAGACCACTGCAGTTCCTTTTAGATGTGTCAAGGTTAGGAGAAGGGCTGCCCCCCACCAGTGTGTGGGTTCCAGATATAAAGCCAAAAAGGCACAAAGCAAAATTAACCATGGAAGTAGAAACAAACCCCTGTTAAAAGAAGTTATGTGACTTATTGGACAGAGAATTCAAAATAGCTGTCATGAGTATGCCTATCACCACAGTCGAGAAAATAGAGGATGAATGTGGCTTTCTAGAAAGTGAACGTATGCAGAAGAAGAAAACACGGAAGTGCGTCATGAAATATAACTGAACTGAAAATGTTTAAGGATTCCACAGCAGACTAGGTCGAGCAAAAATGAATTAGTAAATCCAAAAACATCAAACCTAGTCATTAGGAATAATTCCGTCAGGGGCCTGGAGAAATGGTTCAGTGGTTCAGAGCACTGACTATTCTTCCAGAGGACCCAGGTTCAATTCCCAGCACCTACATGATAGCTCACACCTGTCTGTAACTCCAGTTCCTGGGGGATCTAGTGCCTTCACACCAATTCACATAAAATAAAGTTAAATAATAAATTATTTTTTTAAAAAAACAAATAATTCTGTCAGAGGATCAGAAAGGATAAAAAAGAATAAAGAACACTTATGAACTGTCCACAGGAAGTGCACCTCCAGTTTGAAGACACGCAGGCTAAGGAGTGGAGAATGATATTCCATGTAAATGGAATACACAGAGAATAACTATGGCTCTTGGCTGTTTATCTTAGAGATTTTAGCTGTATTTTTGTTTTGCCCCCCCCCTCTCTCTTTCTCTTGCTTACTTGCTTATCCTTCTTTGCTAGTACCTACCCCCCCTCCAAGCTTCATCAATCATGTCTGTTGCATTGTCTCATGAACCTAGAGCCAGGGAGTCTACACTGAGGCCCCTAGGAAGGCTCATCCAATAAGCAAATGTATGAAAAGAAGAAATGAACATATTTTGGAAGCTCAGCATGTTCATAATACATGGCCAATGCTCAGCAAAGTTTGTTGGTTGTGGTAATATGTCATAAAGAGTAGACTTGTTTTATTAGAGAGTGGTTGCTATTTCTTCTTAATGATAAGTTGTGGCCGGTAGATGCCACTGAAACTGTGTTTCCTTTAAAATAACCCATTTCTAGACGGGTTGCGCTTTATCGCGATTCTTTACTCCGAAAGTGAAAATCCTAAGCAAGGTAGGAAGCCTGCAAGTTCCTACAACCTACTGTCCAAGGCCGGGCACAGCTAGGAGTGAGTACCTAGTCCAGACAAGGCTGCCTGGCTCTAGCTCTGCCTGCCTATGTTTCTGCTTCATCCTACCTGACTAGGCCATGGCGGGGTGCCACTGACTATCCTAGGCATCTTAGTTAGGGTTCTATTGCTGTGAAGAGACCCCCATGACCATGGCAACTCTTACAAGAGAAAACATTTAAACAGGGCTGATGTTTAGATTAAATGGGGCTCATGTTCAGATGTTTAGTCCATTATCATTATGACAAGAAGCATGGTGGCATGCGGGTTGACTTGGTGCTGGAAAAGGGACTGAGAGTTCTACATCTTGATCCACAGGCAACAGAAGTCTGTGTTCCGCGCTGGGCATAACTTGAGCATAGGAGACCTCAAAGCCTGCCTCTACAGTGGCACACTTCCTCCGACAAGGCCACACCTCCTAATAATGCCCCTCCTTATGGGCCAAGCATTGAAACATAAGAGCCTATGGGGGCATTGCTAGAAGCTCAGAGACTTTGACTCAAGCAGAGCACACCTTCCCTGATGAAGGAGCGGCTAGCTCCTTCAGTCCATAGGCATCCAATCCGTTCCTATGTATCACAGTGTTCTGACTACTGGAAATCCCTGTATATCACACAAAGTCTAGGGTGCTCTGGACATATCATGAATAGACAAATCTCAGACATCAAAGTCACTAGTTCTAACAAAGGAGACAGACATTGACCTTAAGAACAATCCAGATAGAGTACAGAGAACCATGAAGCCAAAAGGGCATCGGAAAAGCTCCCAGAGTAGTGGGATCAAGCCAGCTCATGTGAGCGTGTGTGGTAGAAGGGCAAAGTCCGAGATAGTGTAGTCTTGTTGGAACTCATAATAAAGGAGACACTGGGCACAGGAACCTATGCCTAAGGGTATTCAAGGGAGAAGACAGGACCCTGAGGAAGGAATGCTCTTCATCATCCAGGGGAACCGAGTCAGGAAAGGCCAGTGATCCAAGGTAGGGACCTACATCACTTTTTGTGAGTGGCCAGTGGCCTAAGGTGAAAATGCACCTCACCACTCAGGAAAGTCAGAATCCATGGTGACCAGTGAGCCACTCTGGGAATATCTCTCTCCATTCAAGGGAGGAAGAATCCAGTATGGTGAGGTCACCCCAAAGGAGTCTGTAGTTGACAGTCATAAAACCAGCAGGTCGGAGGTGGGAGAACAGAGTATGTTGGTCATGTTGTTGCACACCCTTGGCCATCTTCATTGGAGGTTGCAAAGGAGCCAACATTTGGAGAAGATCAGTGTAAGCATCTTGTTCCAGTCATAATGAGAACTCTGCTGGTGAAAACGTTAGGAAAAACCACCAGGGGAGAGGCAGGGAGGCCAGCCGTAGGGTCCTCAGGAACACAGACCCACTTCCTCACATGGCAAAGTTCTCACCAGCGCTGCAGACAGAGAAATGGGATGTATCACGTTCTGGATACTGTGCCAAAAAACCTCCCTGAAGGCTTGGGTAGGAAGGCAAGAAACAAGGAACCAAGGCTTGGAACCTCAGTTTAAAACCAGCTGCCTGAACCAAAGACCTCAGGTGGAGAATGTGGGAGATTGGGCTCAGTTTGTGAAGCCTAAGTAGGTAGAACAAGGGCCTCAGGCCTGAAGATGTCTTATAGTCATCAGAAATGTGGGCATGGACCCCAGCCTTTTAGAAGACAGTGGAAAGGATGTGGGTCTCAGCCCTGAAAATAGCAATGAAGCAGCCAAGGATGTCAGTCATGCAGAGGACCATGGGACGTCATGGGCCTCGGCTTTGCAGAGAACAGTGGGATAGACAGGTGTCAGTCATAAAGAAGACACCGTGGAGTGAGCACAGGTTTCTCAGCTTGGCAGAAGACCCCGGGGTACCCCTGAGCCTCGAGCACGCAGAGGACAGTGCAGTAGATGATGATTATGACTGAGTCTCTGCCTCAAGTACTTGTTGGGACCAAGTAAACAACTTTCAATGCCACTTACTGTAGATCAAATCAAATTAAAAGGAATCAAACTACATGCAGGAAGTGGGTGCCCCAAGTCTCTAACCAGTTATGTAGATCGGGGCAAGTATACCGTTTACTCATCCCCCTGTCCACTGTGGTTCATAACTGCTTATGTCATGAGACTTCTGGCCAGCAGTGTGTACTGAGGGCTATCTGTGACTGCCCTCGGTTATGAGTGTGGTTTTGAGGAAAGAGTGGGAGGGTCACAGAAAGGCTCCATCCCTCAGCCTTTCTGAGCTCTGAGAACTGTATCTCACTGTGCATCTAATCTGATCCACCACACTTTGAGACGGGGCTTGAGAATGACAGCCTTCAGATGAGGCGCTGGTGTCAGTGCTAACCCATCATCAAGTCCACACACTAGCCTGGAAGCAGAAGCTGCCCAGCTCCCTGAGGTTCCTCATGCAGAGGGGCCTGGATCACAGCTCCTAACTCTGAGACATACAGATTTCCCATCTCCGTGATATTTGCCCAAGGAGCGGACCTGGGGAGGGGTAGGAAGCTTCTGTATCAAGAGCTTCCTGGCAGGAAGCTGTGGTTCAATATTTGCTCATTTAATATTTGATGAGGTTCCATGAGAGTTATTAAACTCTAGTCACCTCCGTGTGCAGTGTCTTCCAAGTCTTGTCTTCGCAGCCCTGGAGACTCCTGTCTCGTCACCCATACCCCAGTGCCCACCTTCCTCACATGTGCCTGAGACAGAGTGGGATAAGATAGGTACACACAAGGCACAGAAAAACGAGAGGAAGATGATGGCCGTCCCCTCTCTTCATGTGCTGTGGTTGTTCCCTGGACTATTCCAGATCTGCATACTCTCCAGGAAGTGTGGCTCTACTATCAGGGATAATATCTTCGGTGAATTATTGTTTCTTGGAAATACAGAATAAAAAATTCACCTCCCAACTCCAGAAAATAGACTCTGCCCATTTGTTAATGATTTGTAGATATATTTTTTTAAGATCTAGATCTCTAAACAGTCCATAAGAGGCTCCCTGACCATCTGACCAAGAAGATCTTCACATATGGTCTGGTCTGTAAACCAACTGTCTTGTCTCTTTAAGAAGGAGTTTGGGGGCATGCCATACCCTGCCATGTCCCCTCTCTGGAAGTGGGCAGTGTCTGTGGTGGGTCTGGAGTGACATCGGAATTCCCTGAACACAGTGCTGTTGCAGGGAGGTGTGGCTTTCCTGTTCCTTCTTGGTACTTGTGACAAGATGGTACAGTGCCATCCCCTCTGTCGTCAGTCAGAGCTGGCTCATCATCCTGCAATAGGGGGGTTCCGTAACCTCCACTGCTGGAAAGTGTCACCTTTACTTCAGTCTGCTGACCCTGAACACGGCACCCTAAGGAATAAGCTCTGTGTGACTGTGGCTTCTTTGGAATCTGAAACTCTCAAGGTTGCCCATATCCTCTGACCTCACCCAGAGGTTTCCTTCCTTGCACCTTTGGAGGGAAGGTAATAAAAATGGTCTTCACTTGGAGGCCACATTTCAGCAGACCTCCGTGCGGCCCTTCAGATGGTCTTCAAAGATCCAGAGAATCAGGAAGGTTCTGTTTTCACTGAGGGCCTCCTCACAGCTAAGGCAATAGCCCAAGAAAGCTCTGAATTCAGTAGCCTGGCAGCCTAGAGAGATGGCACACACTGCATGCCTTGCTGTAGGCACAGGCTGTGACCTTGTTTGCTCTAGGGTACCATTCAAGATGAACTGCTCAGTTAGCAACTTTAAGATTTTCATGCCCCAGTCATTTCAAGGCTACTCCATCTGCAAACCTTTGACCCAGGACATGACGTGTCCATTTAAGGGAGAAATGGAGTGTGCAGCCACAGGGAAGGGAGCAGCAGCGCGCTAAGGCCAGTAGCATTCAGCTCTGGAGACAGCCTGCTGGCCTCTCTCTGTCCATTAAGTTATTAATTCACCATGGAGCCTTGATGATCCACTGCAGGTGTGTGAAAACATAACTGGAAATTACACAGTCGTTATGCCAAAATCTCAGCTCTGTTCTGTGCTTGGGGACTCAGCCATGTGGTCACCTCTGAATGAAGCCATTCTTTTCTACAAAGTCAGGCCGAATATAGGTTCCACTGAGGTCACATCCAGTCCCAAGGGAGGGAAGTGCATAGCTTAATAATACCACCCTTCTCTAGTTTGTGCCTTCCTAGAAAAACAGATTATAGGGAGGGCTGCTCACTAGTTGAATTTTTACAAAACATCTCAGAAATAATGACTGCCACAGGATTAAATTTCTGCCTTCTACTCAAGTTAGCCTCAGCAGGCCTTAGTGGTGAGACCAGTTTTTGTGAGGCATGACTAAAGGTCTTGGAGTCAACTGTGTTTTCAGTGGAAATGGACCTAAGGGAGCCTTTTAGCAGAGCCAAGGGGCCTCAGAAGACAAGACAGTGCCCGCTGTTACCTGCTTCCTCAAGTGCGCGTTGTCTGGGAAACCAGCTGGTCACTACACATGTCCTCCAGGAGCACATGTGGGCTCTGCCAGGATGCTAAGCAGAAAGAAAACAGACTGAGCCTGCGGGAGAGAACCGTGTGATGGGCTTGGCGTACTCCCAAGAACTGCCACAGACAGCCCTGTTGGAAGGCTCTGGACCCGGAAAGTCAGTCAGCTTGCAGTTGGCTTAGTGTGCACAATGTGCCAGTGGGAGGCATGTTCTCACAGGGAATGTTGCTGACCTCAGTCAAGAGAGCGCACGTGTGTGTGTGTGTGTGTGTGTGTGTGTGTGTGTGTGTGTGTGTGTGTGTGTGTTGACTCTGATCAATGGTTTAATTCTGTTTTGTGTGACAGGTTGTCAAAGAGCCTGGGCACTCCCTCTGGGAGCGTTGGCACACGTCTAAACTTTCCCACGAGGAGAAGGAATCGTTTAGCATCTCGCTGTATGGTAGGAATCGGCATAAACTTCCCTAAAATCAGCACTCAGCAGGCCAGGCAATAATGGCACGAAGCTGCCCAAACAAGTAGCAAATGCCAACTTGGCTTTAAAATGTAGATTGGGCTCGGGAATAATGACTTGGGTTGAACTAATCTGCCTACAGGAGACAAACTGAAATACACACACATACACTGGCAACAAACAAAAGTAAACTGGAAGTGGAAGATGCTTGTATTTCGGAAGAGAGAAGCCCTTCCCTCTCATCACTCCCCACAGTCAGAAGGACCAGCTCTTTTCTTTCTCAGGTTTAAGTAGGAAGGACTTCAGCAGAAACCACTGTCCTATGGAACTAGTATATTAAAAGATGGGATTTGGGCTGCCATGTCGACAAGAAAGATGTACATAAAGATGGAACCATACAGGAGAAGACCCCAAGACCTATGTAAGGAAGGAAAAATGTGTATCCCTAAACCAAGTTTAGGACTCAGTTGAACCCTACAGGAAATTTCTGGTGAGTGTCTTCTGGGCAGCACTTGGAGCCTCCCACAGACCTATTCCACATCACACGAGCCCAGATAGCTCAAGACACCAGACAGAGTAAATAACAGCATTCATAAGAAAATAACAAAATCCAGGTCCTCTACCAACCATGTCTGTTATGAAGAAAGAAAAGGGAAGGAGGTAAGAAGGGAGAGAGGGAAAGAAGAGAGGGGGAGAGAGGAGGAAGAAGGGAAGAGGAAGCAAAGACCCAATCAAAACAAATCTGAGAAACACTGAAAAGATCTCTAAGGCAGGAGCTATAGTCTCTGCGTGATATGAGCAGCCATTATATAGCTGAAGCTCTTAAGGGATAAGGTTGTCTAATTCTCTTATTTTGGTTAGCACATTATCAGCTGTCTAACTTGCTGGGGTTTACTGTGGCATTTCAGCAGGTACGCACACATACACTGAGCCTACCAACTTCCTTTACCCACCACGCTCTTGACTATCCTGCCTGCTCTAGCGCTGGCTATCCGACTGCCTAGTCAACTTGTCCTTAATCTCCTATGGATGGTAGACAGCATGTGTTATTTGCCTTTCTACATCTGCTTGATGTCATTAAACACAATGTCCTCCAGTTCTGATGGAAACTGGAGGATATAATTCTTCACTGTGGCTGAATAATACGCCATCACTGATAGATAGTCATATGCCTAGTTGGTGGCCAGTAGAGACCTATGTAGCCAACTAGGCTAATCGGAAACTAGACTGTTGTGAATAGATAATCGTTAGCTTGAGTGTGATGCGGATCCTTGACACAGGAACTTTCTAAGCCCACGCGCATGAGCCTCAGGACTCGGATCATCCAAAGTCAACCTGAAGCAGAGGTTCTGAAGCTCATTGTCTCACATTTTTTTGGTGGTTAATGACATGGACACACAGAAGCAAGGACAGTAAAGCAAGGCTTAACATGATTTTTTTCCCAAATAACATTTACTCATATTACTACTCAGGAAATGAATGCAAGGCAGGCACGCAGTGATGGATAACTTTACATGACGTAGAATAGATATGATAAAATAAAATTAAAAAGTGGCCAAGATTTAGAATCATACACCAGTTATAATCCTAGATGTATACACAATTAAAATGCAGTTCAATGTTGATGGCAACATTTTTCATAAATAAATACCCAAGTGCAGAACAATTGATGGTTGTTAACAAAATGAATGGATGAAGGAATAAGGACTATACATATAGTGGGCAATATTTGGCAATAAAGAAGCCATGCATAAGTGTTTATGATTCTGTTTATATGAAACATCATGTATTGGCAAATCTACAGATTCATTAGATTCAGTGTGGCTAAGGGCTATGGAAAGGAGGGATTGGGGAGGTCAGGATGATCTTGAACTCATGATCTTATGCTCTGAGTCCTTGAGTACTGGAAGGAAGTACAGGCATGCATCGTACTTCCATACTTAGTAAGTCTTGGAAAGAAAAACACAGTGACTTATTTTCAAAAGTTATATTCGGTTATTCTGTTGTTTATTCTTTATGATTTCACTGTCCTGTATAACTTCAAGATTTTCTGTAGCATTTCTTTAAAGTGTATTTGCTTTACCTAATCATTCCAGTTTTATGCTCCAAAAATTCTTTCATCTTTTTTCATTTTTCTCTTGGCTTTTACAAATGCTTTCTTGTTACCCTGTGTCCTGAAGCACTTTGATCATAGTTCCTGGAAATTCCTTTTACTAATGATTAGTTTTCCTCACGAAATTGTTGTTTTTCTTAAGCAAACAGCCTGAAGATTTTATTATTCTGATATCCCACTATAATACAATTTATACTAGAGGATTTCTAAAGTCTTAAATCACACACAGCTTGTGTTGAACTGTTTGGTGATATGGACAAGGTTTCTGTAGTATCTCCAATCTTGTTTCTTTCATCAAATATTGAAGTAAGTACATCGTGATATTTCACACACTTCCTTTAGAGGACAGTTCAGCAATGATGTGTAAAGCCTGAACACTAACGCCAATTAGAAAATGATGGAACTGCAAGGGTTCGATTTGAACTGACGCGAACATGTTTGCACATGAAAAGTAAACCACTTTCTTCAACATTCAAGACCTACATTGATGAGATAATTTAATATCATATCCTTTTTAGTTATTTTTGATTATATATAATTCTCTTGGGAATTTCATATTAGGTATGTGATGTCTTAGAGATATTTTATGTCATCCTAAGTGGGTTTTTTTTTATTGATTTTATTGAGCTATACATTTTTCTATGCTCCCCTCCCTCCCTCTCCTTCCCCTTCAATCCTCTCCCATGGTTCTCTTGCTCCAAATTTACTCAGGAGATCTTGTCTTTTACTACTTCCCATGTAGATCAGACCCATGTGTGTCTGTCTCTCTTCCTCATTGTTGTCTATGTTCTCAGGGATTGTGATTTGTAGGCTGGTTTTCTTTGCGTTATATTTAAAAATCACTTATGAGTGAGTTCATATAATAATTGTCTTACAGCAACAACTCCTGAGGAAATTGGAAGCATGGGGACCTTGGGGGAGGGGAGAGACAGGAAGGGAAGCAGAGAAAAATATAGAGCTCAATAAAAATCAATTAAAAAAATTGTCTTTCTGGATCAGGGTTACCACACTCAATATTATGTTTTCTAGCTCCATCCATTTGCCTACAAATTTCAAGATGTCATTATTTTTTCTCCTGTGTAGTACTCCATTATGTATTTATACCATATTTTCCTTATCCATTCTTCAGTCGAGGGGCATTTAGGTTGTTTCCAGGTTCTGGCTATGATGAACAATGCTGCTATGAACATAGTTGAGCACATGTCCTGTGGCACGATTGAGCATCCTTTGGATATATACCCAAAAGTGGTATTACTGGGTCTTGAGGAAGGTTGTTTCCTAATTTTCTGAGATATCAGCACACTGACATCCAAAGGGGCTGTACCAGCTTGCATTCCCACCAGCAATGCAGGAGTGTTCCCTTTACACCACATACTCTCCAGCATAAGTTGTCATCAGTGTTTTTGATTTTGGCCATTCTTACAGGTGTAAGATGGAATCTCAGAGTTGTTTTGATTTGCATTTCTCTGATGATTCCTCTGTTGAGTGTTCTCTGCTTAGGTCTGTACTCCATTTGTTTATTGGATTATTTTTTATTTTGATGACCAATTTCTTGAGTTCTTTGTATATTTTGGAGATCAGACCTCTGTCTGATGTGGGGTTGGTGAAGACCTTTTCCCATTCTGTAGGTTGCCATTTTGTCTTGTTGACCATGTCCTTTGCTTTACAGAGCTTTTCAGTTTCAGGAGGTCCCATTTATTAATTGTTTCTCTCAGTGTCTATGCTATCAGGGTTATATTTAGGAAGTGGTCTCCTGTGCCAATGCGTTCAAGTGTACTTCCCACTTTCTCTTCTATGAGCTTCAGTGTGGCTGGCTTTATGTTGAGGTCTTTGATCCATTTGGACTTGAGTTTTGTGCATGGTGATAGATATGGGTCTATTTTCATTCTTCTACATGTTGATATCCAGTTATGCCAGCACCATTTGTTAAATATGCTTTCTTTTTCCATTTGATTTTTTTGCTTCTTTGTCAAAAATCAGGTGTTCAAAGGTGTGTGGATTAATGTCTGGGTCTTCAATTTGGCTCCATTTGGTCCTCCTGTCTGTTTTTATGTCAATACCAGGCTGTTTTCAGTACTGTAGCTCTGTAGTAGAGTTTGAAATCAGGGATTGTGATGCCTCCAGAAATTCTTCTATTGTACAGGATTGTTTTGGCTATCCTGGATTTTTTGCTTTTCCATATGAAGTTGAGTACCATTCTTTTGAGGTCTGTGAAGAATTTTGCTGGGATTTTGATGGGCATTGCTTTTTGTAAGATTGCCATTTTTACTATATTAATTCTACCTACCCAAGAGCATGGGAGATCTATCCACTTTCTGGTATCTTCTTCATTTTCTTTCTTCAAAGATTTAAAGTTTTTGTCATTCAGATCTTCCACTTATTTGGTTAGAGTTATTTCGAGATAGTTTATTCTATTGGTGGCTATTGTGAAGGGTGATGTTTCTCTGATTTCTTTCTCAGCCCATTAATCATCATCTGTGTAAAGGAGGGCTATTGTTTTTTTTTTTCAGTTAATCTTGTATCCTGCTACATTACTGAAAGTGTTAATGAGTTGTAGAAGTTCCTTGGTAGAATTTTTGGGTCACTTATGTAAGCTACCACATCATCTGCAAATAGTGAGAGTTTGACTTCTTTTCAAATTTATATCCCCTTGATCTCTTTTTGTTGTCTTATTGCTCTAGCTAGGACCTCAAGAAGTATATTGAATAGATATGAACCTTGTCTTGTTCCTGATTTCAGTGGGATTGCTGAAAGTTTCTCTCCATTTAGTTTGATGTTGGCTGTTGGCTTGCTGTATATTGCCTTAATTATGTTTAGGTACATTCCTTGATTCCTGCTCTCTCCAAGACATTTATCATGAAGGGATGTTGTATTTTGTCGAAAGCTTTTTCAGCATCTAATGAGATGATCATGTGGTTTTTATTTTTCAGTTTGTTTATATGGTGGATTACATTGACAGATTTTTGTATATTGAAGCATCCCTGAATCTCTGGGATAAAGCAGACTTCATCATGGTGAATGTTGGTTCTGATATGTTCTTGGATTTAATTTGCCAGTATTTTATTTAGTATTTTTGCATCAATGTTCATGAGTGAGATTGGTCTGTAATTCTCTTTCTTAGTAATGTCTTTATGTGATTTGGGTACCAGGGTAATTGTAGCCTCATAAAAAGAGAATGTTCCTTGTGTTTCTATTGTGTAGAATAATTTGAGGAGTATTGGTATTAGTTCTTCTTTGAAAGTCTTGTAGAATTCTGAGCTGAAACCATCTGGTCCTGGGCTTTTGTTGGTTGGGAGACTTTTGATGACTGTTTCTATTTCTTTATCAGGTCTGTCTAATTTGCTTATCTGGTCTTGATTTAATTTTGGTAAGTGGTATTATCCAGAAAGTTATTCATTTCCTTTAAGTTTTTCAATTTTGTGAAGTACAAATTTTCGAAATATGACCTGATGATTCTCTACATTTCCTCCGTGTCTGTTGTTATGTTCCCATTTTCATATCTGATTTTGTTAATTTGGATATTCTCTCTCTACCTTTTGTTTAGTTTGGATAAAGGCTTGACTGTTTTGTTGATTTTCTCAAAGAACCAACTCTTTGTCTCATTGATTCTTTGTAAATTTTTTTGTTTCTATTTTGTTGATTTAGCTCTCAATTTGATTATTCCCGGCTGTCTAGTTCTCTTGGGTGAGTTTGCTTCTTTTTGTTCTAAAGTTTTCAAATGTTATGTTAATTTACTAGTGTGGTATTTTTTTCAGCTTCTTTATGTAGGCATTTAGTGCTATGAACTTTCCTCTTAACACTACTTTCATTGTGTCCCATAAATTTGGGTTTGTTGTGTGGTCATTTTCATTGGGTTTTAGGAAGTCTTTAATTTCTCCTTTTATTTTTTCCTTGACCCATTGATGGTTCAGGTGAGCATTGTTTAATTTTCATGTTTTTGTGGGCTTTCTGGAATTAGTGTTGCTGTTGAATTCTAGTTTTAAACCATGGTAATCTGATAAAATACATGGGGTTATTCCAAATTTTGCATCTGTTGAGGTTTGTTTTATTACTGAGTATGTGGAAATTTTTTGAGAAGATTCCATGAGGTGCTGAGAAGAAGGTGTATTCTTTTATGTTTGGATGGAATAGTCTATAGATGTCTGTTAAGTCCATTTGAGTCATAACATCTGTTAGTTCCCTTATTTCTCTGTTAATTTTTTGTCTGACTGATCTGTCCGGTGGTGAGAGTGGAGTGTTGAAGTTTCCCACTATTAGTGTGTGGGGTTTAATATATGATTCAAGCTTTAGAAGTGTCTCTTTTACATATAAGGGTTATCCTTGTATTTGGGGCATAGATGTTCAATATTGAGATTTCCTCTTGATGGATTTTTCCCGTCACTAGTATGTAATGTCCTTCTTTGTCTCTTTTATTGATTTTAGTTTGAAGTCTATTTGTTAGATATTAGGATAGCTACATAAGTTTGATTCTTAGGTCCATTTGATTGGAAGATTTTTTTTTCCAACCCTTTACTCTGAGGTGATGTCTGTCTTTGAGGTTGAGGTGTGCAGCAGGTTGAGGTTCTTGTATGCAGCACAAGGATGGATTCTGTTTTCATATCCAATCTGTTAGCTTGTGTCTTTTTATATGTGAGTTGAGTCCATTTATATTAGGGATATTAATGACCAGTGATTGCTGTTAATAAATTAAATTAAAACTAAATCAACTCCTGTTTCATTGTTCGTGATGTTAATTTGTGTGTTTTCCCCTTCTTTGGGATTTGCTGCTGTGAGATCATCAATTGTCTGTGTTTTTGTTGATGAGTATAATAGTCTGGGCTGGCATCCATGGTCTCTTAATGTCTGCATAACGCTTAATCAAGACCTTCTGGCTTTCATTGTCTCCACTGAGAACTCAGGTATAATTCTGATAGGTCTGCCTTTATATGTTACTTGGTCTTTTTCCTTTGTTGCTCTTTGCTGTGGGACAATGGTCTGTACCCTGTCACTTATATTTTAAATAAATGCTGATTGGCCAGTAGTCAGGCAGGAAGTATAGGCAGGGTGACCAGGCAGGAAGTAGAGGCAGGGCAGTGAGAATTCTGGGAAGAGGGAAATGCAGTCCTTAGTTGTGACCCGGCCACAGAAGAAGCAAGATGTGACTGCCTTGCCGAATAAGGTACCGAGCCATGTGGCTAACATAGACAAGTATAATGGGCTAATATAAGTTATAAGAGTTAATAAGAAGTCTGAGCTACTAGGCCAATCAGTTTATAACTAATGTAGACCTCTGTGTGGTTTCTTTGGGACTTAACGATTGCAGAAACCGGGCAGGACAGAAAACCTCAGTCAACGGCTCTTAATATTCTTTCTTAATTCTCTATGTTTAGTGTTTTGATTATTATATGGTGAGGGGACTTGTTTTTGATCCAGTCTGTTTGGTGTTGTGTATGCTTCTTGTATTTTCATATGGATATCTTTCTTTATGTTGGGAAAGTTTTCTTCTATGATTTTGTTAAATATATTTTCTGTGCTTTTTGAGTTGAACTTCTTCTCCTTCTTCTATACCTATTATTCTTAGGTTTGGTCTTTTCATGGTGTTTCATATTTCCTGGATATTTTGTGTTAAGCTTTTGTTAGATTTAATGTTTTCTTTAACTGATGAGTCTATTTCCTCTATTGTATCTTCAGCACTTGAGATTCTCTCTTCCATCTCTTGTATTCTGCTGTTTATGGTTGCATTTCTGGTTCCTGATTATTTTCTCATGATTTCTGTTTCTATAATTCCCTTGTCTTTGTTTTCTTTATTGTCTCTATTTCAGTTTTCAAGTCTTGAATAGTTTCTTTCATATGTTTTATTGCTTTTTCTTGGTTTTCTTTAAGGTATTTGTTAATGTCTTCCAATTTTTTGTTTGTCTTTTCCTCCATTTCTTTGAGGGAATTTCTAATTTCCTCTTTAAGGGCCTCAAACATTCTCCTAAAGTTATTTCTTAGGTCATTTTTCTTCTGCTTCATCTATATTTGGTTGTTCAAGTCTTGCTGTTGTAGGGTCTCTAGATTTTACTCGTGTCGTGTTGCTCTTTGTGGTGTTGCATGTGTTCTTATGTTGTCTACTCATCTTTTCCTCTAATTTGTGTAGTTGTGGCTGTCTGTAACTCTGGTGATCAATCTTCCAGGTGCCAGTAGATCCAAGTCTCAGATGGTTGCTCCTCATGGTGCAGTCAGTGCCATGGTTCCAGTCACCCCTTTAGTCATTCTATGTTTCTGGAGGTCACTCAGCACTCCAGGTGTTTGCTCTGCTCCTGTGGAGTTCACTATCTCAGGCCTGCTCTGGCCTAGGTTGTTGGCTCAGACCTGTTTCTGTAAATGTCCCTGGTCAGGATCTTGTCCCACTCACACATAGTTCACTGTCTCAAGCCTGCTCCAGTCTAGGTCACTGGCTCAGTTCTGCTCCTGTGGAGTTCACTGTCTCAGCCCTGCTTCAGCCTTGGTCGCTGGCTCAATCCTGCTCCTGTGGAGTTCACTGTCCCAGGCCTTCTCTGTCCCAGGTCACTGGCTCTTAACATCATTTTTAACAACCTTTTTCAGATTTCTGTATTGGTTAAAGAATTTTTTTTCTTGCAACAGAATGGGCATGCTCCATGGTGTCCAACATCAGCCTTGGTTTTCTCTCTGTGATTTGCATATCGCACTTAGGAAAATTCTAGAAGATGTAGAGTATCTCAGTTCTGTCTTCCTTGATTTCCATCCAGTCAATTCCTAGTTTAAGTCACTCTCACAGGCTCAGTGTCCCCATAGCCATGTCTTGTATGAAGTGACTTTAATTTGATCCCATGGTGCCCCTCAGGTCTCCATCTCCCCTTCTTACTCCTCCTCACCTCCGGGACCAACACAGGAGTTTCCACACGCTTGCTTACTCATTGGCTGGGGGAAGAACATGTGGATTTTCATTTATTTTACTTTTTCCACAAATTTCAAACTCCTTAGGGTAGTCTTCACAGTCCCCACCCACCAATATCCAGTCTTCCCTTCCATGATTTTTCTCCCGGTGCCTCTGTTATCTAGTCTCCTCGTACCCATCCCACTCTGAGCCAGTGTAGACTGGACTTCCATCATCTGTTGCTCCCCTCTGAGTCCCCACACAGTATCAGCTCCCTAAGAAGACAGATCGCACTTCCTTCCTAGCTCTTCCAGGTTGATAAAGTCACCAGATGCCCATGTGAATTCAAACCTCAGAAAAACGATGAGTTTTTGTCCTATCAATATGTTCCATGTGGGGCATATTTGGAGCACTATATAGGATGACATGTAGGCTTTAAAATGATCTTTCTCTCATTTGAAATCCAAATATTACTGGAGTCCTGTGTGTTCTCTGGCAACTCTATGGTTTCGGCTCTGTTTTTAGCACCCTGCACTGTGCTTGGTACATGGCTCTGGTCAACTCTACAGACATTCCCTACATGGGGCAGATGACCCGGTGATGAGATGAGGCACCAGAGGGGTACAGCAAAGAGAGATGGGGTTAGAGTTCAGGGTTAGGTTAAGGTTTTGTTTGGGTTTAGAGTTAGATGCAGGCTCAAGCTTAGGGTTAAGTAAGATGCAGGCTGAGGGTTAAGGTCAACAGGACAGAGGACGGTAAGGCGAAGCATAGTGAGGCTGGCTCTCATCCCTCAGAAGGCTGTATGTTGCTGTATGGCTGACACTTTCCAGGGTGGTGTGCTTCTTCCAGCCCTCGCCTGAGCTCCACCTACGATAAGGAACCTTAGTTCCAAGCTCTGCCTTGGCAGCTTCCATAGATGGCTCTGAAAAGGATTTGTACCCCATAGCCTTTGCTGGCACTCCATGGAGGCTTTCTGTCACAGTATCCTTGGTCAGAGCTGGAGCCGCCGGGCCCAGGACACTCTTATTGTTAGTCTTGTTGAAGATGTCACAGCAGTGGGTGTGGAGTCTGTGGCCTGAGTTCCTCAGTTCTCCATATGGGGAAGGTACGCACACATGCACCATGGCTAGCAGGTCTGTACTGCAGATATGCAGGTCTATACTGTAGATATGCAGGTCTATACTGCAGATATGCAGGTCT
>PVIU01006756.1:0-10000 GCA_004026605.1 Ondatra zibethicus
GTGACGGCCGCTATGACACACTGTGACGGCAGCTATGACACACTGTGACGGCAGCTATGACACACTGTGACGGCAGCTATGACACATTGTGACGGCAGCTATGACACACTGGGTCATAAAGGCTGCTGAGTTAAACCAACACAGATTTTTTAAAATACCCTGACTTCAAAATGAAAGTCAAAAGGTATGTTGCTCTGGGGAAAGGGTTATGCTTTTATTTCCACAGGAAATGAGAGATGGTGGATTCATTCCAGGTTGATATGGATCAGGTTTGATTGAGAAAGACTCTGAAAATCTTGGCTACAGGCATAAAGAAATAAAACTTTCTAGAAAAACACATAATATATATAATACTTGCTCAAACATAAAGCAAAAAAAAATCATCTTTGACTAACTTGTGAACAACACAGAGTCTATACTTGTATTAATACAGATATGTATGTTACATTTAAAACTGCTTCAAGGCTACTGGCTGAGATGCTCCAGCCTCACAAACTGCTCCAGCCAAAACTTAACAACTACCCTGATTTTTCTTAAGGTTCCTCCAGAGTTTCCAGTGTCCCCAAATAGGAAGCAATCTAGAAAAACAACACCCACATTCCCAAAAGATGGATTATGGATGTGTATTACTATTTAAGGGAGTGTTGGTTATAAGTTATTATTGGTCATAGTCAGAAAGAAAAGCTAAACAAAAGAGTTAAAGATCTCTTTCTAAAGAGGAAAAAAAGGAGGATATGATATAGAAATGATAGGGAAAAAAGGGCATTGAATCTACTTTAATCCAAAAAACAATTATTAATCTTAAAATATTTTACACTGGTATGGAGTTGGTTTATTGATACGAATTTAAAGTTATTTTGCTATACTATATGTGTGTTTCTACTCTTGTTTGGGATATTATGTTTATGCAACTCATTTTAAAATGTAATGTATAATTAAAATTACAGGTTAGTAGTCATCTATAATACTCAAATTGTAGTCATATTAGGTATGTTTTCAAGGGTAAACTTATATTTAGATAGATGGATGGTCTTCATACACTTCAAAGACCTACAGAATATGGCATTTAATATGTTTAATAACCTAAGGCTTTTCAAGACAGTGGGACATGTATGCTTCCTGATAGCACAAATTTACCTCAAAAGAGGATGAGGGGCATTGAAGAACCCCAGTATGGAGTTTGCTTTCTTTCTGGCAAAAGCTATCCATTTGGACAAAGAAACTGCCTTTGCCTCAACTGCTGATAGTATACTGTCCAAACTGAATGAACAGGACACAAAAAAGTGACTGCCAAACTTTGCCAAGACAAAGTAGATCAGTCCTTCAAAGTTTCCTGCTTTTTAAAAAAGTCTGTCAGATACTCTAGGCCTACAGGCCAAAGATAGATGCCCCAATGTTACAAAAGAACTTTCAGTGACTGTCCAGGCAGCCTAATGTTCCTGTCTTTAGGTAATATTACACTTTTCTGGGATCTTTGATGAGTTAAAAAAACTAAATAGTTAAACTGAGAGTTTTTCCTAGTTTTGATAAAAAAGGTAAATTAGGTATAAGCCTTTAGACTCACAAAGATAGATAATATTTTCTCTTATTTTGCCATATACAAATGGATTAGATATTGCAACTGTAATTCTTACTTGATAACTGTTTTGTTATATATAGTTTTACTATGTTAAAGTTAAAACCTTCCATTTTAATTAGACAAAAATGAAGATGTGTTGCTCTCACTTTTAATAAATAGCTGATTGGCTGATAGCTACACAGGGTTTTCAGGGCAGAGAGAACACTGAGAAGGAGGGCAGAGTTGGAGGAGTTGTGAGCCAGACTTGGAAGAAGCAGCAGTAGAAGTACATAGAATAGGTAAACAAGCCTTGGGGCAGCACATTACTAGAACTGGGCTAATTTAACTTATAAGAGCTAGCTAAAAACAAGCCTGACCTATCGGCTGAGCATTTATAATAATAAGTTTTGTGTGGTTATTTGGGAACTGGCTGGCAGGAAAGAAAGTCCACCTACAAATCTATGATTGCTTAGTTAAAGGGAGGCAAAATACTACATAATGTGCCACATCAAGGTATGTCTGGTAAACAGTCTGCAACACATGACATTGGACTTGCAAATTTTCTGAAAGTGGGATCTTGTCACAAGTTCTCTAATGGGTGTCTCACTGGAAATGAGGCTAGGAAATTTCAGGAATTGGAGAAATGAAACAACTTTGAAACAACAAAATTCAGATTATCTAAAAATATATTGCAGAAATGGATTATAGCATGGATTATTTTAGCTTTTAACAATTCTTGTGAGTTAAATTGAAGTCAGTGACATTTAGAATAGCACTGCTGCCTGTGTTCCCTACATATTCTAAATTCAGCTTACATGTGTCTGTAATCACGAGATATGGTTACAAATAGCAATAATCATTGCAAAGCAAATTACAAGGTGGCACAGGAAAACATTTCACCTCCAGCAGAGGAAGGAGTGGAACCCTGTTATATGATAAAGACAGCAGATTTTAAAATGAAATATATATATATATATGTGCTATACATATAAATACATATATATATGCTAAAATAGCTACATCCTGTATTAAAAGGCAGATCCTTTGCTTTAGGCAAAACATCTAAATATATTGATGAAAAACCTTAGACACAAATATTTAAACTTTTACGGGATCTGGAAACTTTCTAAAAGACTAATTTCTCAACTTTTGTTGTCTTTATTTTCTTGAAATAGGTTTTCACTGAATAGCTTAGGCTGGCCTCAAACTTACAATTCTCCTGCCTTCACATACTGAGTGCTGAACTGTAGGCATATACCACCATATCTGGCCTCCATTTACATAGGGCTTTAAAATATTACACATCAATATTTTATAACAAATGCTCACTTATGCAAGATTATGCCCAATATCATTGCTACACATTTTGCATGTATAATTATGGTGACATATAACAATTCTCTCAAGCAGAAAGACATCAATCACCACCTTGTTCTGGGCTTCAGTTCCTGCTTCTTGTGCCAAGGACTGGGGGGACTTAGGCTGCTGCACCTGTCTCTGGTTCTCAGGACCTCACTCTTAGACTGAGAGCTACACCATCGGCTTCCCTGGCTCTAAGGTGTTCAGATCTGAAATGAACTACTTACCTGGACTTTTTTAATATAAAATATTTAAAATTTTTTTATTCTTTGAGAATTTCATACAATACATTTGGATCCTATTTCCCCCTAGATCCTCCCAGATCACCTTCATCTCATCTGTCCAGCCAAATACATGTCCTTTTCTTTTTAATATACCATGGAGTTCAATTTGTCTTAGTAATATACTCTTGGGTGTGGGGTCATCCACTAGCGCATGGTCAACATAACAGGGCACACCCTTAAAGAACAGACAGAATAGTTTGACAAACTGAAAAATGCTATATTGCAATCTAAACCATAGACCTAATTCTAGCTTTACCATCTAATTAGAACACTTCCCAGAATGATCCCTTTACTTCCACTAAATTTAATAATTTTGCATGTCCTGTTATTCAGACTCCAAATAAGTGGCTGAGTTAAAAATGTCCAACAGATGAACTACCAGTTGGTAGTTGCTGCCTAAAATGCTGTGCTGCAAACAGTTCTGAGCAAAAGTATGAATAGTAAGCTATTTGAATCAAGCATAGAGAAGGGTGTGCTCATTGTTTACTGACCACCCAGCTTAGCAAAGCTTGGCCTGACAAGGTCATCAGTGGTTGAAAGAGTACTAACTGGAGAGGAGAGTCTAAACAATGAAAGAACTGTAGAAATCCGCCCCCACCCTTTTTTCTTATCGCCCAGTGGTGCTCCTTACCATGATCCCTTTCTACCCATTTCTCCAAATCCAAGAAAATGGCTGCTGTCTACATCAATCAATATTGGGTAAAAATGCCCTCTAGTTAGGAGTCTTCAAAACAGCCTTTCCCAGCTGCTTCTTAAAGTGCACACAGAAAACTCACAGCACCACCCACCACCTAACTGCTAGCCACTGGAAAGAATCATGAAGTGTAGGGATGGTTCCACTCCCTGCATAACCAGCCTTGGCTCTGGGGGCATATGCACTTCAGCTGGGTGAATCCTATTCAGAGACAGGTTAAGCAGTCAGTCTTAGAAAATTCAGAAAGGGATAAAGAAAGGAAATAAGGAAATATAAAGAGATTGGGCAAATAGGCAGATAAGTAAATGAGGGAGCAATTTGAATTCAGGAATGCTGAGAAACCCAGGGGCAGAGAGAGATGCTGAAATAGAAGTTCTGAGTCCCATTCCTTTTCCTCGTATGTATTTTACCAAAACCACAAGCTGTCTGTTTTCATAGGCTATGTAGACCTGCATTTTCTGCCATCTGCTTTAGAATGTAACCCACATTGTCCTGACAGCTAAATAATGTTCTTATCTTCTCATTCCAACATCTGCTTGCTCAAATACAAGAGTATATGAGGATCACTAATAATTCGGCAGTTGTATTATTGTTCACCATGCAAGATGCAGGTCTCATACATTTGCATGTCACACAACATGACAATGACTAATAAAAAGAACAAGCAAGGCATAATGGTGCACACCTGCAATTCCTGTATTCAGAATACTGAATACTGTGCTAAGCAGCAAGACCTGTCTCAGAAAGCCCAGACAAAGAACTGGAAATCCTCAGATGTCAGATCTTGAGACGAACACAAGGTTTTCTAAAGCTCTTTGAAGGCAAATAACCTCCTTGACAGATGACAGTAACCAGGAAAGGATCCTGTTATCTTAAATGCTGTAATTTTTTTATTGAGATGCTGATTGTACTAGCACAACTCTGTAGTGGCAGATTCAGTTTCAGTAAGAATGGTGATGGCTAGACTATGACCAACCAAAGCCTCCACTACTCAGTAAAAAAGGAGTGGAAGTGATAGGCAGCTCATTAATCATTTATCCCAGGGATGAATGTATTCTGGTGCAGATAGGGGCCTGTAGGTGAATGCTGCCAAAATGAGAAATGTCAATTGTCAGACCTCGTGCATAACCACCGTAGAGCTTTTTTTAAGCTTCTTTGCAAATTAAAGTTGTACACAATTCCCTACAGTTCCATCACATATGCTTGGCAATTTGGTTCTATGAGAATTCATTTGCACTCTACTCAAATGTCTCTGCTGGAGAAAAATATTCAAATTCTAGCATAAATACGTAAAAAGATACTTAGAAATCTCAAAGTTTCACATACTGGAAGTGGACCCCAAATGAACAGTAGAAGAGACAAACTAGAAGTAATAAATTAGTGGGGATGGGGTCTTTCCTAAGAGGATGCTTTATCTGGAAGGATGATAGTTTTCCAGAGGGAAAATAATCATCCATGTAACACTTCCTGAGGCAGAAATAACAGAGTCAGCATAGTATACTTAAAATTACCATCCCCCACTAGGTTAGGAACACTTCCAGCAGTAGCTGGTTGTCTCAAAAGACCCTGAGAACCTGTACCAGTCTATTCATTTCCAGTTTGTGTCTGGTTTTCTACTGGACAATAACCTTCCCTGTTTGGAGCAATATTTCAGCATTCATTGGAAGAATTATACTAAATTTTAAAAAGTGCTACCTTAGTGAAGCATGCAAGAGGTGCAGAGAGAAGATCAGGAGCTCCAGGCCAGCCTGCCTCCTTGCCTCCCAAAGTGTGGAGGTCAGAGAGGGCAATTTGTCTATGAGGAGACCCTACATGCTGTTAGTTTTTTCCTCTACACCCTGTTTTGAGGAAACAGAGATCAGAAGATTTAAGACGAAATATTTCTTTTACAACAGGCATATCTTGCAAATTTGTTGTTTAAATATTTATATTTATGACTTACACCTCTACCTATTTAGGGAGTTCTATGTACACCTAGATTTGTGCAAATATTAAGGATTCTTGTCTAATGTGGACTTCCAAATGGATGATGAATTTTTCTTTGATTAAAGTAGGAACATAGGAAGTTTTAATGCTGATTTTTTTTCTCACAAAATATTATATTTGCTATTTAAAAAACACAATTACATAATTTAAAAACATTGTTACATTTGACAAAGGCAAGTTATTTGACTATCATTAACCAAACATGGCTATAACAAAAATGTGAATAAATATAAATTTGAGTATTTGTTATTTCAAACTTCAGGGTTTCTTGCATATTCAAATGTATATAAAGCATGTAAGTGAAACTAATATTCTTTAAGTAAAAAATGCAAAAGCAATGGTTTTGTGAATTTATACACAAATGTCTGTTTCACATTTGAGACATCAATCCCTTCAAACATACTTCCAGACAATTCTGTCTTTGTGACTTTAAGATGCCAACTTAATTAGATTACTCTATCTGAATTTCTAGTGAGGAAATTACATTAAGGCAGCATGTTTTTCATAAATTGGATGAAAGACTATGTGTTGAATTATTATTGCTATTTCTGACATTACATAAATTATCCTTAATCTTAAAGCAAACCATTTAAAAACATTGTCCTACCAATGGTATTAGTAAGGAAATTGCATTTTGGAAGACATTATGGACAATTATTTCCTTCAATTATTTGAAAATAATTAGAAAATTATTTTAAAATTTCAAAACAAAAATGAGACTGACATTTTGGCTGTGAAGATGCAAATGCTACAACAATCAAGCTGAACTTATAGCTACGGCTTTCATCAGACACACTGATTCCACAGCAATGATGGTGCTGTCCATTATTTAATATCATGACCTTAAAAATGTCCACCAATCAAGGCAAGCAGATGCCGGCTAGACTGTTAGAAGCTTGGGCATCTGGGCACACTGAGAACTCACCACTTACTGTGAAGAACTTACTGAGAATGGAGTGTATGTATGTACTCCAGGTTGGATAACAACAATGGAGAGAGCAGGTTTCCTGCCATGGCCAGAGCCAGAAGAGAAGAGTCAGAAAATCTAGGAGGAAGACACAGGAGAGAAAAGGGTGAGATAGTACTAATTATATAACAGTGATTACAGGGAAATTAGAAGTTTTATAACCATTCCTCAATGTGCTAAATGAAGAGTGCAGTATACTTTCTAACTATCTTGAGTGCTGGAGTTTGAGCTGTTATTGCAGACTTACTACTAGACACAAAACTGGGAAAATGCTTTCTGAATAAATTAGAACTGTACTAACTTTCCTATTATGAAGCATGTTTCTTTACCACAGATAATTCACATCTGGCTGTTTCATGACTGGAAACAGAAGATGCCTGGTTGCAGTTAACTGGAAAAAGCCAGTAATATGTGTGATATACATTTGCATTTATTTCTACATCTTTCATTATTGAAAATAAATGCTAGATAACAAAAAGATAAACATTACCCAAAGTCCAATAAGACTGTAAAATTCCCATGAAAATATACTTAACATGCTGTGCATATTCTCATGTAACCAGCCTTTCTTCTTCAACTATCAATGGCATTGAGCTTCCTAAATAAAAATATCTACTTTATTTGAATAGTTGGTTACTATTAACTCTGTATGTGTTGATATCTATTGTTAAAGTGGATATTAAAGTTCTACATTTGTACTGTAAATGAAGCAAAGAACTACATCATGCATATATCTGCGCATTTAACCAGTTAGTAACTCAAAAACTTTCTGCCACCTTATGACAAAGGGTTGCATATCTCTAAGGGTTTTAATATGTATTTTCCTACTTCATTTGAAAAACACACTAACTTCATTGTTGCTTATGGTGTTCTCTTGGGTTGTTTTCTTCCAATAGTCATTAGAATGCAGATATTCCCTTTTAATAGATGCAGACAGGTGAACAGCACCCTCCTTTCTCCCTTTGTGTGCATGTGGTACATAAAGAAGCCTTGAGAACTCACCTCATGTATGCTAAGCACATGTTCCCAATGACCTACATCTTCTGCCCTTTGCCATTATCCTTTTAATCGGTGTGCTGCTAATGTATTTGTCAGTGGTCATTATTTATTTTGTCCAAGACAAGTAAAAATGTTCCTATGTTATTTTATATAACAATGGCAACACTATCTCAGTAACTCAATAATACCTTGTTGAGTTTAATCTCAAATACCAGTGACCTAGGGGATAAAAAATGGGGAAATAATTTGAATCTATTTTCATTCCACATACAAAGCAAGACAAGATAAATAGACATCAATATAAGCTGTATAGTTTAAAGGAAATATTAGGAAGCTATTACATAGAAGAACCTTTAAAATGTCACCATATTAAGACATTTTACAACTCTATATTTACATAAGTAAGTTCATATTTATGTCTATACTCTGTATCAAAACTTTCATTAACTTTATATTATACTTTTAGAAGAAATGAAAACATACATCCTAAGAATTTGTCATTACTTTAACGCTCATGTTAAGAACACAGTAAGGTTAAAGGGAGTATTTTAATTTATGCAACATTAAAGAAAATATTCTAATAAAATGAAAGTAGTAAGATTTATGAAGACCAATAATCCCAACATCATTGAAAAAGACAGATTCCAAAACTGAAAGACAGCACCATTAAGCCGGTTCCTACATAAGATCTGCCAAAGGCTTTGTATTCAGAGAACACTCCTGATGGTGAGAATGCTAAGTTAGGATGCTAAGTAGAGAAATCTCCAAAGACAAATCAGAACCCAGGAAAAGAAAAAAACTGAAATGAAAAACTCTTTAGCATGTTTTCCTGAAATTTGACATATTTTTTCTTTTGTAAAGAAAAAATGTTGTGAGATATTTTTTAATTTTTTTTATTCATTTCTTTATTTTCTAAATGTGTGTGTGCACCTGCCTGCCTCAATCCACAGCACACTCGTGGAGGTCAGGGGATTCATTTGCCTTCAACATGTGGGTCCCAAGGATTAAACTCAGGTCATTAGGATCAGCAGCCCCGTTACCTGCTGAACCATCTCACTGGCCGACTTTTAACTTGGATTTTTTGAGGAATACAACAATGACCTATATTAAAATTTTTTTACATTAAAATGTAAATGTATGAGGAAGTCCCTTAAGTGTATGTGTGTGTGTTCACACACATGCATGCATGTACTTTTCTCAAACATATTAGCAGTGTGGGTAAGGTGCTAATTCTCAATGTAAAAACACATTTTATCTGAATGAAATCTAAGCATGGATAAGCTTGAACTGTTATCTGAACCACTAAATTGACCATTTGACTTTAAATATGTACAGATTCTATCAAAAGATATCAAGTTCAGATTGAAGATGCAGGCACAGGTATGTTTTTATTCTAAAACCTTCTAAATTCATTCATATTTTTGACAAAACTCTAGAAGGTTCTTTCAAATGAACTTTAACCTACTGAACAGAACTTATATTAATGCTCTGATGTTCGCTTCAGCAGCATCTGCCTCTAAGAAGCACATCAAAATCATTCAAACATCAAATTGCTGATCTGATAGAATGATTTATTTTCCCATTACAGGAGAGTCATGAATGACTTGTTCTGAGGTATGTTTCTGAACTATGAAGGACATCGATTAAAAACTCCTCATTTGAAGGTTTCTCTTTAGGTGTAGCATTTCATGGCTGAACAGTCTCGGCTGGTACCAGATTCCCTGTTGTATCCAACTGCATACATTTACACGTGCATGCAGATACAGGACACTCTGCATGGTCCCTGAAAAAAAGGTGAAGTAACAGTTAGTAATCCAAGCTTTACACACACAAATATATTTATATAATTAACTTCAAAATGCTACTGCATTAAACATACGAATTAAAACCCATAGTAAAACACTGTATTAAGAGCATCAAATTAGAAACAAGCACCAAGACGAACTTTGAAGAAAATGTAACTGAAATGAACAGTTTTGGTTTCTACAACAATATACCAAAACAGTTATTAAGGGGATTGATGTAGGATGTCCTTCTGTATGTTGTGAATATGTGTATCTCTCATATCCAAACAAAAATATGAAGAGAAAGAAGGCAGAGTTGGGGAGACGGCATGTAGCCACCCAAGGACTAACATACTAGGGCATCACCGG